>JAVQJV010022543.1:0-24894 GCA_036024995.1 Gadopsis bispinosus | reverse complement strand
TGTAAATAAAGTATTGCAAGTTCCTAGAGGGCCTGTTGTTTTATTTCATTACATACATTATTTGTATGGTGTATTGTTGTTGTACTCCTTTATACATGTTAATTTCATAATAATATAATTTTCATTAATTACTTAAAGTTGTCTTTTAACATCAGGCCATGGGCAATGGCTGAACATTAGCCTTTTGAACTACCTCATTTCGGTTTTTCCGTTGATCAATCGTCCCTGACCAATATACTGATAAATGAAATGAAATGTGCTGATATGCTTCACATACGCATTTCTAAGGCAAGTGGACTGATTCTTAACACAGCCGACTTCAGTGTCCATCAACAGCAGGGAGAGTCCAAAATAAACCCAAAGGAATTTCTGTAGATTCGTGGTGTTCTTAAATCATGGTTATGAATATTCACAGAGCAGGGAAGCATTCCTCCAGCTACTCACCGCTATGAATCCGGAGGTGTTCCTTCAGATGGTGCTTGTATTTGAACGCCTTGCCGCACTCGGTGCATTTGAACTTGCGGTTGCCGGCCGCTTGGTTGAGCAGTTGGTGCTGTGTGAGAGAGAGATTCACGTTGAAAAAAAATGCACAAACATCGTGGGGGTGAGAGTTCAGTCACAATCAGTCGGCATGACAACAAGCAACAAGCCAAACGGCTCCTGTCGCCAACGAAGCATCTTGGCTTTCTACTCCCACCTACGTTGAGCAACTACAGGCAGTGGCGGCGATAACAGAGAGAATGACATACCTTTTAATTTCCTGGCTCCATAGCCAAAGGAGGCATGCCTTTAGAATTTGGCAGCCCAGAAAATAGAATAAATGAAAAGAGTCTTTTTTTAGAGCGTTTCCCTTCATTAGAACCACCGATTTGATCTACTTTTCATTAATTTGGGCCTAATCAGTCTGAAAGGTATTCAGAATCATCAGTGAGCTCTTTCACCCTGCATACCTGTATTCACACCATTTGAATTGCACTATGTACATTTTCAGAACAGTTTCAAATGTCTTATGGCAAGTGGATCTTTTTTTAAAACCTTGAATGTCTCTTTAATAATCGTAGGATACAGAACAGAGCGTATAGGGCCCTGCCTTGATTTGCTGCTCAAAGGTAAACATCAGTAGCAATCCATCAAATTTGCAATTCAAACAAGGCCTGTTTTCTGAAGGAGAAAAAAAAAATCAAAATATAATACCCGGCGACAACAACAACTACACCGGGCGTGTAAACCTGGCTCGTCACTCGCTAAACAATTAATTCCAAAAGGGAGATGAGGACGTTAAACGGTTAGTAAATAAATAAAAAAAAAGACACATTTTCTCTGAGCTCGCTAGGGGGAACAAAACACAGCGACTCCCTCCTCCCAGTTCAGCCTTGACAAATGCTGGGGTGTGTGCTGACTCTACCCACATTCCTGGGGAGACAGATGGTGGCGCGCAGGACACTGGGAGGACTGGGAGGAATTGTTCAAACAGCCCCAACCTTCAAAGATCAAGCAGGGAGAGTCGGGGGCCCCGCCAAGCGCCGGAGAGGGACCCCACCGCTCGTATGTTGCTGAGTTGCATAAACAAACAGCAACAGCTGCTTCGGCTGCCTCGGCCCCCCCCCACCTCCACCACCCCTTTACTTCCCCCCTGAGAACCCCTGCCCGATAAAGTTTAGTCTCGCCACCACTGCTAATAAGGCACAATCACTCTGCGCTCTTAATTGTGAATGGCACTGGCAAAATGCTCCATCTCTCCTTCATGGCTTGTTGTCGGTGTGAACCCCACCACTGCTGGCGGTGGGCGGGGACCCAACTGGATGTTTGCATATGTATAACCTCTAATTAGTCATATTTCGGCTAATTGGTTAAGAGGAGGAGGAGTATTAAGGCTTGTAAACATACGAGACAGAACAGCGCGGCACATGTTTACCTATCAGGACATTATTCTTTATGTTAATCTGATCGCTGCCCAGCCCTCCTGAGCTAGTTGGTAATTGCCAAATGTACATTTTCACATGAACACATGCTCATTCTGACGTTCTCTGTCCTGTTGACACGTCGAAGAGGAAGTGATCTCTTTCACGTTTGTGGACGGTCTTAGAATAAACAGAAAGACAAGAGCCCGGCGCTTAGCATGAGCAGCGACAGACACCATGACCAGGAAGAGCGCCGCCTACGGAAAATCTAAAGAGAAAAAAATCAAACGAGTGAGACATCACCTCCATCTCATTTTGAGGATTACCGCTTAAACAATTCAGCTAATTTACAAATCAAGATAACCGGCTTTGTGGAAGGACCTGCAGCGCTTGAATAGGAGTCCTTTTGGCCATTGACTCGACTCTGGAGGGGTGCAGCAACAGCATTGTAATATGAGGATTGGGACAGCGGCTCACTCGGCCGGCCCATCTGCTCACGTTTACACCCAGCTGGTAGATCAGGTGAAAGTGCTGGCTGCTGACATCTGATCAGATCAGCCACAGTCTGAGCCTGTCATTCTCGCTTCAGAGAGCACAACGCAACACCCACGACCTGGGACTCAACACCGCAAAAGCACCAGGGTACATGACATCACCTGCGATTGGCTGAGTGGCTGATTTTTACATTTGTTATTTTACAACACTACTGTACATTACAAGGGTTTTCTAGTGGAGGATGGTAATGAGAACATTTGATTTCAAAGCAACACAAATGGCACGAATGACTTCTGTCATGTTTTAAAGGGCGCACACACAGCTGATCCATCAGTGCTGTAGTTATTCTGTACGGAACCAAACAACCTGTAGCCAGAACGGAATCTAATGCGTAACAGACAAACAAAAAAACAAAAGAGTCCATTTTTGACCTTTCATCTGGAGGTTTTCAAGTCACTCTTTCTAAATTCCTAAACTTAATTTTGCCCTTTTAGGGGTTCTTAGCAGAAAGTTCCTATACAAGAGAAGATCACATTTCAGTGTCTATCAAATCACAAAAGTAGACTCATTACAGTTTACAGATTAATTGGAGGGTTTGTTTGAAATAAATTCCTCTTATACTCATCTTTCAATGCACAAACACAGAGTCCACCTACTTTAAAATTTACTGTTCCAATTATAGTTCACTGAGAAGTTATAATTATCCCCCAATGTGCGAAAACTCTGAAAGCATGCAATTTTTGGACTTTTTTTTTGCCACAATCTATCTCACCCCACATCTTCAACTTAAAGCTGACAAGCGAGTTAAACACCCGTGACTGCTGGATGTGTTTTCACCTCACAGGACTTTAAGGTGATTCATGCTAACTGCCGGCAGATTCACATTATATTTCAGACATATAGGATATAAATCGCTCCAGAAAAATTCAAGTATACACAGATGTTTATGCAGTGCATGAAATTAGAAGAGGGGGGCGGAGGGGGTGGGGTTTTGATGGAGTACTACGACTGCAGGGCTGCGCCAGAAGAACATTAAAGGCCAGGAGTGAAGTGAAGTTAAGGAGCTGATAAAAATTTCCAAATTGGAAATTCACACAATCATTCGATCGTGAACACGAGACTGGAAAATCATATCAGGGAGGGCCATCAAAAAACCATTTAGGGCCTCAATTAAAGTTATTACCATTAAAGGATCTGCATCTTCAAAATGCCATGAAAAATTAATAATGATTGCCAATCAGAAAAAATGATCTCTCCTCTCGGGGGGATCAGAGCACATTAGGAATGAGATAGGGGACAGAGAGAGGGGGAGAAGGAGAAAGAAAAACCAGAAAGGGAAAGGAAGGATCAAGAAGGAGATGAAGGAGAAGAAGAAAAAACTCAAATCCCCCTAACCTGATCCCTTGCAGGCTTGTGAGTGGCCATATGCCGCTCAAGCTGAGTGCGGTAAGCAAACGTGTAGTTGCACAGGGGGCAGGCGAAGTTCTCCTCGTTCTTCTCATGGCGGTACTTGATGTGCTCCTTCAGCGATGTCAAACGCTTGTAGCCACGGTCGCAGTAGGGGCAGGTCAACAGTTGGGCGAAGGCATCTGGCGTACCAGGTGGCAGGTCTGCACGGGAGACAGCGGGAGGAGGAGGAGGAGGAGGGAGGAGGCAGGAGGAGGGGGGGAGGAAAAGTGGGCCAAAAGGTCAGCGAATCAATGGCAGCTAACGGGCGGGCTGCCCAGGAGTGATATGGGAGTTATCGCTGCAATCTGCTCCACGTGAGAGCCACAGTGTCAGGCTGGCATCCGCTGCACCACGACCTCCTCCCGACTCCTCACACACACACACACACACACTTGTACTTTGTCTCCAGCTCCTCGACATAGAAACAAACACACACACGATACTGTATGTACACAAGCACAGACATACATATACAAAATCACAAGTCAGCAAACCCACTGACCCACACGCCTTGCTTTAAACAGCCCTTGGTTCTTTTAATGCCATTCCTGCTTCATCATGTCTGCAGCGTGAATCATGAGCCCATTCCTATTCCGCCCCTCCCCACCTCCCACCCCGGCTCTCTCCCTCCAGGGAGATTCAGAGGTGCACTATCTGATTTCAAGCCCCTGCCCAGCTGTTGCTTAAGACTGTAGGTAAACACCAAGGCATCCGGTGAATCTGTGAGACCAACAGCTGCCTGGCCGTGTCAGCAGGAAGAGCCGCTGCGCCGTCCAGACTCCTTTTTCCTTTCTGTTCCTTCTTTCTGTTTTTTTTAACCTTTGCTGGTACAAGGGAGGTTAGCTGAGCGAGCATGCTGTTACTGCCGCACTCATGCTGCAAGAGGAAGCCAAATTCAATGCCAAACCAGTTCTGTTAAAGTGGCAATGCCTCGCTTTAACGGTGTCTAATGCTTGTGTTATTAAAGTGAACCCTTAAATTAGCAGCACTCCCTGATGCCTGTTCAAAGAATAAGTCAGATGTGTTATCTTGATGCAGTTGGTACTCAAAAAGGCATTGAGGGTCAATATCCAACCTAAATTTAATAAATGGTGTATCCTTAAGGATATTTAGTTCAATAGTTTAGTGTTACAAAATGATGCAGGTAACAACACCCTACTCTTTTCTTTCCCTAACTTATCTTTAGTCTCTCTGAGGGGTTGAACCACCACCCATCGACCCCCTGACAGGATTCGTACCGTTCTCCTCTGGACCGGTGGCCTCCGGTGTGCCCAAGCGGGACAGCTCCTCTGGGGCTTCCGGGTAGATGATGGCGGTGTCGCCCCGCTGCAGGTACTCGGCGATGCTCACCACGTGACTGTCGCCGTCGTCCAGCTTCCGCTTGGCGAAGAAATCCTCGAACTCCGAATTGCAATCGACGCTCTTGACTGAAGGGGAGGAAGAGAGAGCGGAAAGAGAGCCGGTGAAGGAGGAGACCAAGAGAGGGAGAGGGGGAGGAATAAATTGGATTCATTTCTTCCCATGAGAAGTGTCTTACAGGAGGATATTGGGAACATCTTGGTGGAAATGTGATGAGGACAGCCACCGTAAAACATTACACCCGTGCTTTGGGGAGAATACATCTAAATTACTGGGTTTGCTTGTCACGCCATCCCGGCTAGAATAAGAATTGTAACTTAATCTGGCCAAAACCCAGAGATAAACACGCTACCATGAGCTGCTGAGGAACAATGTGCAAAGAAACCTCACTGACCTAATTTACTCATGTCATAAAATCTGATTTTGGAGTTTAGGACTGTAAAATACAAAAAAAATGTTAGACAAACTTGTGCACACATACTGTACATGCATATGTACATACACAAGCCTGGCTTAATCAGCAACAGAGCCACGTTTCTTTGTATCAACTTTCAAATGTAAGGTCAATCAAGAGACTGTGGCTTTTGTTGATTCTGTGTTGAACAGATTACCGGGTCCAAGCCACAAACCGGCGCAAAAAAAAAGACAAGAAAAAAGAGAGAGGCATGCTTTGCCATGGTAGCTGAGCAGAATGTATCTTAAGCCAGCCAAAGTGCTGAGGCCACACAATGCGTTTTCTCAAATTATTTCCCAGTCCCTTCTCTTCAGGGAAACTCTTAAGCTGCAGTGTGGAGATAGCTGCCTCCAAAAAACAAACCGGAGCTAAGAGAAATCAGCAGCCTTCATTAGTCAAGGGGATGGTCGACTTTCAGAACACACACACACACACACACACACACACGCTGTGTACAACCTGAAGAAATTCCGGAGGCTGCCTGGCTATGTCGAGCCGAAAACCGAGTGATGCCTCATCAGACTTCATCCCGTTAATTAGGCTTTTAGACTTGGAGCCAAGGTGAGGTTTAAAGAGCAATTTGTTAGGCCGTGATGACTTTGCGGTCCAATTTGCAAAAGGTCAAGGTAGTAGATATTTGCTTGTCAAAAATGGCACCGAAATGTCATCGGTGCCAATGGATCGCTTTTGATAACCGTGATAGCATAATGCACAGCGTTCTCATTAGATGCTTCTTTGTGGCTTTTGAAGACTGCTGCGCTAATTGCGAGAGAGAGTGTTGTGATAATAGTGTTTTTTTTAAGGCGTTACTTGAGAGTGACTGATGACTGACACCAGGGTGCGGCTTGGTGCAATCACTTTCTGGACCTAAACCTAAGAACATTCACGGCGATGAAATGTTGTTTATTTTATGTTTAACTTTAACTCCATTCCACCGAATAGACTGTGTGCTGAGTGCTTGTTCTTCACGTTAGCCTTTTTTGTTCCTGTGGTGTTTCTGGATGCAAAGTATGAATGTAAGATGTTCCTTTAAAAGGAGAAATGACCGGCCTTCCTCCCAGCGAAGGAGGAAATCACCTGGATCAAAGTGTGCTTAGGCACCGGGACGTGATCGGGCTGGCCATGCCTTTAAACGAAATCACATGGGATCTGGTGGTCGGGGGGGGGGGGGTTCCACAGCGGTGCCGCGGTATTGTTTCCAAAACCTCTTGAAGCAGTCAAAATGGAAAACATTTGCTGCGCTCGAATTTTCAGAACAGAGAAAGAGGGGAAAAAGAAAACACCACGACGAGTAGAAAGTAATAGTAATCAAAGCTGAAGGGATGGTTTTGAGGCAGGGCTGCGTGGCGTTCTGTGGGGTGAGTTTGGTCAACCATAACAGCATCCAGGGCCAATTGTCAGGGTGGCCAGGATGATATCATGGAAGGGAAGGGTGTGTGGCTGCAAATCAGCTTCGGTGGCTTAATGAAAAATGGCAGGTAGGGTTCGGTTCCACCACCAGCAGGCAACGGGACACAAACACACGCTAAGACTCCCTTAGCTAACCGGGAAGGCTGAAAGCGGCACGTGTAATCAAAGGGTCTAAAAGTTTGAATCTCTTTAGCTGCATATAAACATACGGGGATCCGTCTTAGCGGTCATCGAGTCACCAGGGCAAGATTTCCCTTTAATTACGGCTCACAGTTTGTGTAGGTAATTGTTTGGCGGTTATTTTAAAGAAGTGGTCGCCAACTTGGGGTCACTAGATAAATCTAGTGTTACAGGATGATTAGAAAGCAGCATAAACACGGACATCTTAAAAACCAACGCAGACTTTTTGTGAGCAATAGGCTTTTAAAATTAATATGTACGTAAAGCATTAGTTGGGCCGCCAGCCTGCTATGAAGGTAGAGAGACACCATGTTTTTAATGATTTCCGTTGCATACTTCGGCGAGGATGGCACTCTGTTCCGAAAAGACTAGACTCTAACTGATCAATACATACATTAAATGTTTATATCCGTGTAACTTTCCACTGTCCCAGCAGGAAAACAGCATTATTTGGCTGAATTTGGTGACAAAATGCAGAGTTAAGCAATCTGTCGTTGCTTCGTTCTATGGGTCACAAGCCAAAAAGATTGGGACACACCGGTTTTAAGAATGTGGCAATGCAGGTTACGGGGACAGAAAGTCAATTGGGGGAAAGAGCAATGCACGTGCACACACAAAATCATTCAACTCACCTGTACCGTTTCCGACTGCCTGCAAGGTGGCATCGGGGCCCAGGGTGTCAAAGTCATCTTTTATTTCATCTGCACAGAAACAGAGGAGAAGGAAAGAAGGGGGAGGAGGGGTGAGTGCCTCGCGTAACCATCCAAACCAACAAACGCTGACAATGAGGCCTTTAAGAAGGCGGTATGGAGAAAGCAATAAAGGCACCGCTGTGCATCGCAGCGCGCCGCGGCTTTGTTCGGCATGCCTAATGAATGCTATCATCTGGGCCAGACAGTGACTTATTTACCTTTAACATGACAACAAGCGGCGGGGGAGGCGAAGAAAGCCAAACAGAGCGATTAAATACAACACGGAGCACATCCACCTGAGCAATCATAGAGCTCCAGCCAACACGCAGGCTGAGCTTATTACTCCCTGGCTGTGACGCCGCTGCAATCCTCTGCATGCAGGATCACGCTTGTTTTATCATATGTCATTTGGTAGATGCTTCCCCCACCCCTACCCCCCATCCCCCACCCACCCACCCTACCGCCCATCCAAAGCTGTTCGGAGTATTGTGAGCGCAACACATTTTTTTTATTTGACCACAACCCCCCTAGCAGAGAGTTATAGTGCCTCTCGCTACTAACTAAAAAGAATACAGTATAACCCTTAACCACAAATTAAGAGTTTTAGTTGCACAAACATTTCTCAGGGGCAGGAGCGGCTCTGGATGCAGAAATAACCTCATTGGTTGGGGTAAACCTCAGGTGGGAGGAGACAAAGAATCCATGTTCTCTGGTGAAGTGTGTTATACTCAAGCGCAATGACACGGGCAACGTTTAAGACAGGAGGCAGCTGTTATTTCCAAGGCTTACACTTGCGATGCTTGAGGGAGCGTTTGAACCGTAAGAAGATGAAACTTCCAACCCAAAAAAACGCCGTTACCCAGTAGGCGGCGATTTGCTAACTTTTGCGGACTTCTAGTACTATGAAAAGTAACATGAACACAAACATGTTGTATATGCATTGATGGATTTTAGGCTCTTAGGTTTTGGATCATTTTGGTCATTTGCAAGAAGAATAGAAATAATCCAGCTACAAGAAACAGCAGCGTATGCACTTTTCAAATCCATACCTACCGGGTACATTTGAGCTGTTTAACTTGGGGCATTTTAGTTTTTGGGTTCCCTTTCTTTTTGGCTCCACCCACTGAGATTTACATCAACCAGCCAGGTTTATTTCTGCCCCCCAGAGGAAACGCCGTCTCTGAGAAATGTTTGAGCAACTAACACTGGTTTAAGCAGAGCAGGTTCTTACTGCCTATCAGGATAATGGCACCCGGTCTGTGCAGACAGGCAGATATTGTCCTGGCACAGGTGATGCAGTTGTAAATAACCGGTGGATTGACAGGCACATAAACAAAACCCTCTTCTGACAAATGAATCCCTCCACGGTCAAAAGGAGGACACTGACTGGACAATCAGCTTAAGGAGCCCCTGGTCCCTCCTTCCTGCCTTGTCGGTAAAAATTAAATCAAGGTGCTTCCGAGAACATGGGGGCTTTGTATTTTAAAAAAAAGAAGAGAAGGAACAAAAAACCCGCATTGTGTTGCCTTACACGCATCTGTTCTTGCTCTGCTGCTCCTGCAAGGACGTTACAAGTGTTGCATTGTGAAGATTTCTTTTATTTATTTTTCGGGTTTTTTTTTTATACCCACAGCAGGATCTGATGTGCTCCGACTCTCCCGTGGCTCTTAAACGGGGGATGAGCGCTGACATTACAGAAACCTGGCTGAGATATGACAGGAAAGGTGGTGGATGTGTTGTTGATAATAATGTTATCCTGCTTACATTGCGCCACACAAACGCCAGAAGCAAAACACTTTTTTATTTTTAGTGTAAAACAATGGGCTTAATAGTTGTGGAATGCTTTCGGAGGCTCGCGACTCAGGGTTTTCTTGAAAGGAAAGATTTGGCGTCTGCGGTGAAATGATAAATACCCCTGCCAATGGCTTCAGAGAATAATGACAGACTCTTTTGGAGGGGTATGTCCTAGTTTAACTTTCCCCTTGCTAGGTTCTTTTTTTCTCCCCCCCTCATCTTTTCCTTTTCTCCCTGTACGTTTGATGGCACGTCTGCCAAACAGCATCGAAACCACAGTTGCAGTTTGCGAAAATAGATGGGTTTCAAACGACGTGAATTAAGCTGTGACAAAACAAAGCAGATAAAAAAATAACCTCCACCGCAGATTAAAACATACCCACAAGTATCAGATGTCAGTGTGTATGTAAACCCCCCCCCCTTTTTGCGCTGAACACGGTCAAAACTCCCTCACATTTCTGTGTCCTCGTAGGCACCGTGTTTACTTTGGGTAATCAAATTTGGCTGCATACTTCTGGTCTGACGCAAGGGGATGACCAGTGGGATTTGCTGGCCCTCCACTCTCCCCTATTTACCTTGGAAAACATTTGTTATCTGTGGTCTGAAGGGAGGGCTTCCAGTAGGAGGTAGGCTAATACCACGAACACCTCACTGCTACGGCCTCTGGCACACACGCACGTATAAGTCCATGCCAGTGCTGGGCGACATTCAAATGGGACAAAGTGTCATTGTGGTGACTTGTAGTGCTCGGTCGCTCTGTAGTAAGAAAAGGCACTAATGTGGCTGCTGAGGAGCCTCAGTCTTCTTGAATTCAGTTTGCAATTCAGTTTTATTTATGTATCAAAAATATCTATGGGGCACTTTGACGAGACACGGCCAATTTCACGGCTTTGTGTCTTTAAGCATCTAAAATTGAACATGTAACAACTTTGATAGAAATGTAAAGAACAAAAAAGGGAAAAAAAGAGGGATAGAATCTCTTCTGGAGTCATTTTATGCCACAAATGCGTGCCTATTTCTGGTCGTGGAAAGCATCGTGCATGAAACTGTCCACCGAATGCTGGAAAAGTGTGTTTTGCGAGTGGTAAATCACAGGAGACCACCTCACACCTCTTTGAAGGGCGATGTTGAAGTTTGAGAGCCGACGCTGGACTCAGGAGGAGTCCAGAATGCCTTGGCCGGACCATAATTCCACCTATTTTCATAGCAGCTCCGATGCTGTTTATTTTGAAAACATTCCTATTTTTATGGCCGGTCACCGCAGTCGCAGGCGCTTTAAAGTTCTGCCTTTGTGCACTTAGCCTCCTTTATCCTGAATCCGTCTAGCATGCACACGATAGCTTCACAATCCCAAGACACGAAAAACAAGATTGGACTAAAACATGCTTTTGAACGCTGATGCCATCTCTGATATTTTTAGACTGAAGTTGTCAACAGCAGATATTTTGTTCCATCCCTTCAAATTTGAGCGTTTGACAGCCAAAAAATACAGTGTGCTCCTCTGAATTTTATTCTTGGCAGGATGGAAAAGCATCTGAAACACTGCGCTTACTGAAAAACATGGGGAACTCCTGGATGCAGGCGATGTTTAAATGACAACATAATAACTCCAAAACTTGATAAATGTGCAAAGAAAACAGCAACCACTGTTTTATCAAAAACAGACGGCCACATTTGGCAACAAAAAAAAATGTCGCAAAGCAGGGAAACACATTTTGAATAATGTGTCATGAGGATGAAGCGAAACTGCCTCTAAAACCCAGCAAGCCTGGGGGACAAAAAAAGTGGGATTTCTACAGCCTGCGATGTTAAGTCAGAGATCCTCCTGACGCCCTTGAAAAGAGTTTAAAAAAGGGCAAAGGGAGAACGCAGGTGATTTATTTGAAAATGTCTGTCAGTGATAATGATGTCATGCTTTCCAGCACATCGCGTCCAGCCTCGCTGTGGGATGAAGGAATGTCAAGGACAACGCCAGACACAAGACTCTGATTGTGCCCTGGAATCAGAAGAGGCTCGGCGATAAAACCTTTTTATTTGGTTGGTTTTTTCGCCGCTTTCTTTCTCTCTTGCATGCGGCCGTTGCGTGTCTCCGAAAAAACTCAGCTAGGCTGTGCTGCTCCATAGCTAAAGACACATTTAAAGCATCACAACACATTAAATGAATCCTTAGAGTGTCCAGGCTTTTACTGCAATTCCCCATGACTCTGGAGACCTACAATCTGTTACACTCACTCGCACTTCCAAGACCTGCGTAAAAACTCTTGATAGGGGAGTGACGACCAAATCAGTCAGAGTAGGAAGGGAACGGGGGGGGGGGCTGCTAACTTATCTCAGACCTAAGTTATGTGCTGAGGTATCACTGCAGACACTTAGGCACCGAGGGAAAAAAAACAAGAAAAAAAAAAAACAGACTGGGAAACACAGCACCCGCAAGATTGGGAAAGAGACTCCCAAACGCTCTAATGAACTTGACTTGCTCTCTGAAATATGTCAGACACTTTATCACACAAGAAGCATATTATCTGGGAATTGCAACATAGTTGAATTACAGACATTATGGCACCGCAGGTCTTTATCAAATAAACAATTACCGTATGCAACGACAGCTTGTTTATCCTTTATCTTGATTTATTTACCAAACTGCCCCCCCAAAGGAGCCAATATGAACTGTTATTTAGGAGAAGCAAATGTTGATACCCACTAAGTTTTTTTTTTTCCATCCCTAATAAATGTGCAATTTTCCCCCATATTAAAATTTAAGGCTGCTGAACGCTCCTCCGTTTTTCGGCGCCGTGCACAGCTAGTTCATTAGCAGAAATGAATAGCGAAGCCCAGCTCATTTAAATTGGCTGTCTTACATGACTTCTCGCCATACTCTGTTCCTGTCACATGCTTCCAAGAATCATTGACTCTTATTATACATGTAAATGGCTATCATAAAAATAAAAATTTCATTTAAGATTGTTAATGACTTTTTTGCAGCAGTCTGGCTTCCTTTAATGATTATACCCTGCCCCCTAATTAAAAGTATTTATCTTTCAAGCATCCGCGACTGGGGCCCCTGCAGTCGGAGTTGCTCAACAAAAGACAATAAGTCAGTCAGGTTTGGGAAGGTATCACCTGCCTGGGATTAAGCAGCTTGTTGGGGCGGAGGTATTACATGGCATCAGTCACTGCTGGCGGGTGTTGAAATACCGTGAACGCAGACACAGTTTGAGTAAAAGCAACCTCGCATGTCTTGCATCTCCTCAACACTCTCACCTCCCAGTGCTTTTCATTTTTCTGCAGCTCACAGGCTTTTCTTTCTTCTTTTTTTTTTTGTTGCTGTTGCGAGGATATACATTACTGTAAATATTTTTTTGCTGTTTGGCTCAGAGCAGGACTTTTCTCTAAGCATGAACCAAATGGTCTCTGTCGCTCACAAAGAAACTGTTTATCATGTCTGCCTGCCGAGGGAGCATCATCGGGGCTTCGCTGTCAGACCTGGCTCAAGCAGTGTTTGCCTAGCGCTTCGCGGGGTTTGTTTAAGTCTACTCGGGCACCAGATGGGTGGGGTTTACGGCATAAGACGATACCACGAGTGGCAGGATGTGCACACATTCACTATGAAGTATCAGAAAGTCAGCTTAGGGGTAGTTTCTTTGACTGACAGCTCACCTGAACCCCCGCACATCTGGTAAAGCAGATAGAACAAATGCTAGAAGTGTTTTTTTTCTTTCTATCATTCTACTTTGTCAAGTAGAATAGGACTTTTTATCATTTTATGATACCGTGACTTCATCATTCACCCCTTCATTTTGCGCTTCATATATCACATATCTCATATTGGGACAACTCTTTCCATATGTTCTCTTAAGACGAGGTAAGAATAATCATTGGGCAGAACCACAACTCTCCAACTTACACTGAAACCCCTATTTAGAAAAGCGAAGAAATTAGCAGTTTGCCCTTCAGCCAACTTATACTTTGGAAACCTGCTCTGCTTTAACTCCTCCCACTGAGGTTCACCTCAACCAACGAGATTGAGTCCATCTCTGCAACATCTGGCTCGAGACACTCACCAGTACCGTCGACCGAGGCACTCAGCATGTCGTTGTCGGGCCAGATGTGCTCCACGCCGCTGTCCCGCATCTCGTCGTCCTCCTCCTCCTTGGTCATCAGGCTGTGGCTCTCGGCCCGTGGCGAGGCATCCGGGTTGGTGAGGCTGGCCGGGCTGCCCGTGCCGTTGATCAGGGGGTCTTCCTCGGACACCGGCAGCTTGTCCTCCTCCTCTGTCTCTGAGCCCGTCTCCACCACATTCTCGTAGTTCAGAGCTGTGACAGAAAGGGAGACAAACGAACGGCAGTTCTGGTCAGTACATGAGAGCTTAGGGAAAGGAGAGAGAAATAGTGCAGTGTACATTATACATGTTATATGTGACCGAGGCATGCGGTGGAGTCAGTTTAGTGTAGCAATAATCCTGATCAATTATTTTTAACAGTTTTATATCCTTAGATCTTCTCATGATCTTCTTATTAACGTTAACATATTTCATATTTCTAAACATTCCGGTCATGCCAGACATTACTGGCAGCTTGCAATGTTATTGATCAAGGAATGTAGGTGTATACTGCTTCGGAACTTGCCGAATGTCTGCTAGATGACTACGGTCTAATCACAAACGACTGAATGAAAAGGGATTTCGGCTTGTTTTGGAAATTGAGGTTTATTCCCAGATTAAAAAGGTCACCCCACATCACTGCTCGGTCCAAGGCGTAGGCGCTTTTTGTTGGTTACACCCCAATTACAGCATCCGCGACTGGAATCTGTGACTGAACCACAGCGGTGGGCAGACAGCTGTCGAGGAGATGTGAGCCAAAATAGCCACTAATTTTCAGTCCTGCTCACATGTCTCGGATGCCAACGAGCTGCACCTTTCAGGATGGCTCTGCTCCGGCGCATACCCGTCACGTCTGAGATGCTCTGCATAGCACGTACAATATTACAAATGTTGACGCTATGCATAAAAAAGGCTTAACCTATAGTCATTTGGATTATTCATCACGTGTAACCCTCAAACGTCTTCCCATTTGCATTACCAGTGAACCATGGACATAAATATAAATGTTTTCTAACATATAACAATATAGAGACACTACAGGGCTTCGAGGCCTATTGAGTGAACATATTCAGGGAGGTAGGCTGATATACATGACACACACACACACACACACGCATACACTCAAAACTCCAGAGCAACATCAGCAGGACCCGCCCAGAACCACAACACTCAGGTCCCAGACATATGCCTACCCTTCTTAAAATAGACGGCCTGTAAATAAGGGCTGTGAACTCAATCATAGGTGGCTCGCGTGCAAATTAGTCGCCATCATCGGCAGGTTCTCAGCGTAAATTGCGGCAGAACAAGGACAAGACTTATTGGAAGGGTGCAGATGGAGCGCAAAGGCGAGCCAGAAGCATGGCATCGCATTGGGACACACCTCATTGGCAGCTTGTGCAAGAATGTTCTGCGGTAAGAGTCAGTCATGGGAGGGCCCCGAGTCTGAGCCACCATAGTGAAGAAGCGGAGGCTTTTTTAAAAAAAAAAGGTTTTTATGTGCTTCAGTTGAATTTATGTTTCTGAGTAATAAAAAAAAAATCTGCAGCAAGCTCATAAGCCTTTGGTGAAAACCCACAGATTTATACGGAATAGCTTTGTGATGCCATGTCATGTTACATTTGTACACAAACAGAATAATGCCTCACATTGTGACCGTGTAAGGAACTGACAAGCTTAATTGTGGCATTTTATGTGCGGGCCTGGAAGTGTCCTTGCCTCTTGAACTTTCCCAGGATCAAGAGAGCCAGCCCAGGCAAAGTTCATGCATGACATTTCTGAAGACATTATACATATCAAAAGATAAGCCTCCCCACATCTCCTCCTAACACGTCTCCGTACGAGTGACTGGTCTGCACTTGCCTCCAGCGAACAACTGCACAACAGGTGCAAATTAAAATGAAAACAGGGCTTTCAGACGTGGGACGGGAAGCGGGGGTGGGGGTGGGGGTGGGGGGGGGTGGGGGGGGGTGGCAGGCAGGCACACAGGAGGGGAGGAGGAATAGGGTGGGAGTGCGGTGACCTGCCTCGAATACCAATCGACAGAAGAAACAAAACCTTTTCAAGAGGTGTGATCACAAGGGTTTAGGCAAGTTCAGACTCAGTAATGCTCCTTGGAGATGACAAAAAAGGCAACCGAGGCTGGAGACCCGGGAGCGGAGAGAGACGTTAGGGATTCCTGGGTGGTCCACATCTACCTTACAATTGATATTGTGCCTTGATTTAAAGGTTATATATTTATTTCTGTGAAAGAGAGAACCTGTTTCACGTCACATCTAGGTGTTTGCATCACCTGCAAGTTTGTCAAAAAGTAGGAATCCCTCAATTTGATGTCCCTTCAAAACAACAAAATGGTTATTCTAGAATTTACCTCTCTGTGCCCCGTCACCCCTGAGGTTTTGAACTTTTCTCAGCAATGTCCCATCAGCTCTGTGTCCCCAAACTTCCAGGGGAGGGGGGCAGCCGCACGGGGCTGGTAGAACAAAAGGCCAAGAGGCTTGGGAAGCTATCAACCCGACGCTGTGAACCTGATCTCTGGATGCAGATTCAATGACGGCGGAGCAGGGGCCAGCTGAATGAAATTATCTAAGGCTGGACAGGTTTTAAAGGGCCTATTCTTCCTTAATAAAAGGAGCGAGGGAGCTTCTTTTTGTTTAGCAACACATCCACCACAGCAACGCACGTCTGACTTCAATACTCCCACATAGGGGAACGCAGCATTGTGGAACTTCTGTGCAACAAACTTTTCAGGGGCATGATTAAGAATTTGGGTCTGCAAAAGTAAAATCCTGGAGAAGCAAAGTGGAGGTTTCATTTTTTATTTTTTTTTGTTTGAGCCATTTTCTGCCTCCTGCTGTTTTTTTTTGTATCTTCCCTCTTCCCTCGTGACGTCTTGTTCCTGAGTTTCTGAACAAATTTAAGCGTGGGGGCGTTGAACTGTCTCTGAAAGCTACAGTAGAGCGCAATCTTCCCCCGAACGTCAGCTGTCTCCTCCGCATTCAACGTATACCTCCAAGAAGGCAAAATGACAGTGGGGTGCTCGTCAAGTCAAACGCGTAGTATTAACGTCAAGAAAGCCGCCATTGTTTAGGTGCCACCGCTGACAAGAGCCTCTCCCTCTCCGAGCATGAAGCATCTATTGGTATTGTGTCACGCAACAAAGTAATTCTAACCTACTAATATTTTGCAGGCAGTTATTTCGCTCCCCCTCCCAAACCTCGCTCTTAATCAGCCTTTTGTGTCGCCGAGAGAGAAAGACAAAGAAAAGATAATGTTTACTTCTCAAATGCCTCTCCTCTTCTCTCCTTTTCTTACCTTAAGTGTCATCCTCAACAAAAGCAATTAGGGCTGACATTTCACAAACTCTTGCTACCTGTTTGATATTGCATTCTCCTCTCCTCTGTCTTTTTATGTTGTAAATTTCTCCCACCATTTAAGGTGAAAGGGCGCCGATTTGACTTCAGTTGTTCAGATAATTAAGATGACACATGTAACAGCGCAATTCTTGTTTAATACCGGGTTTTAAACTATCTGACATAACCCTTTCACGGGCCTGGCATTATTCTGTCACTCACAAATAAAGTACAGAGGGGAGAGGAATATTGTATATTGATTAGGATGGCTAGAAGCATCAGTGGTGACAGCCTGAGAGAGAACCAGAGAGCAACGGGAGAAAGTCTTATTAAAATCTCATCATTTCTTTGATGAAGATAAATAAAGAAGAAGGAAAAACAATGGCGCGGGCAATACTTCAGCTGTGACAGTTGTATTCTGCAGACACTGAGAAGCCCGTGGAATTAATTTAGTGCCGGGAAACAAAATCCAAATCTAAAATGATTATATTTACAAAGTGTCAGGTTTGACAGTGAACAAATGGCTGCAGTGATCAAAAACGCCTTTAATGTCGGAGTCATAATCGACTCCTGCAAAACCCAGAGATAACTCACTTCGGGTGCGCTTTCGACAACAGTCCGGCCACATGCTGCATTCAAAGACGCCCAAAGTCACTCGGAGGAATACGCGGCCGCCGACTGGCGCCTTTGATGTTGACCCCATGCAAAGGAAACCTTTGTATGTACGGTATGCGCGCATGGAACTTCTTTCAAGCTCAGAGTGCGTGCCACAAAATAGGATATTGGCAAATGAGCTTGCGTTCCCATTTGTAGCGAGTCTTTAAGGTCTTCTAGAGCTTGGTCAAACTTCTGAAAGGCAAAGTGAAAAGCAAAAAGTTCAATAGCATTTTTTTTGTTGTTTTTTTACATCCAAGACTGGTCTTAACCTTCGTAAATAGTGAGAAATCTAGTCAAGTGTGTCGGACAAAACATCCTCACTCCACTTAATTTCAGTGCTTTAACATAAAAAACCTTCCCCTCTGCAGCTGTGGAAGCCAGGTTCAGCGGCGGAGCTACACCTGCACTCTGCTGAGGAAAAACCATTCCACAATGCTAACAAGCATAATCACATTTATTTAACGATCCCAAAGTAGTCGTCCAGTGCCCAGAGGAGGCTGCACTAAAAGCCCTTCCTGCCCGAGTCTCGGAGCCACAGAGAAAGAGAGCTCCTTCTGTTCGGCAGGCCAACGGTGGAGGTGATCGCTGCGGGGAGAATGACTAACACCCACACTCGCGCTCTCACGCTAACCCCGGCTGACTTTTTAGTCGGGTGTCGAGGCTTAGCTCCAGGTGACACGCTCGGCCTCCTACGCCGATAATGAGCCAGGACATTCTCCCTATTGGACGATAACTGCTCACGCTCGCTCCCTGTCTCATGAATGTGAGCCAGGCGGATCACCTGGATGGCTGCGAGGGAGATGGGGAAGCAGGGGGTGCTCTGTTAGTCAGTGTGTGTGTGGGAGGGCATTAAGGTGGAAGCGAGGTCGCTGCCTTGTGGCTACGGCCAGCGGTAGCGGTTTCTCATGATGACCTTTTGTCTGCCGTTGTTCCTGTCTGCAACAGTTTAAGCGCTTCCCCGGGTAAGTCTTACTCCAGTCTGATGGAGACCTCACACCTACAGATTTTCAGTGCAATATTTCATTTCTACATTAACAACTAATAATTTTTACATGTTTCGGAGGAGTCTCGATTGCCTTTTGTCTCTCCCTCTGCTTTCTGCAGCCATTTTCATTCATTTAAATATCCTTTTCCATCATATGTTGTTGTATTTGCCTTCCTAATAAGGCAGCCCAATTTGAAAAACTGCAAGACGCTCATCCAAAACACTGTGTACACTCTTAGTAACTGGAATCAATGACTGAGGAGCAGAAAAAAACACTGTTTTAAAGCATTGTTCCCTTTTTATTTCTAAGAGAATACAATTCAGATAAAGCTAAACAGGTCTGACAGTTGAAATTACTAAATTTAAACAGATTTCAACTTCATTTTAAACGGTTGCAGTTAACCTCAACTTTTACTTTTAGGACTTTCATAGATTATATGTGTTCTCTGCTCAGAATAATGTATACCGAGGTAATGATTTTCCTTCAAACTGGGTACGCTAGTGCTGTCCGGGAGTGAACCCCAATCCAAGTCACGCCAGACAAAAGAATAGCAGCCATGTTTGGATATTTTGTGCTATCTTGTCTCAGTATAATGGTGCGATCGAGCACAAGGGGCAAATCAGGGCCAAGTCGGTGAAAGGACGGTGGCAGAGGGCAAACAAAAGCTCTGAAAAGAGACAGAGAGAGAGTGAGGGGTGAGGGCCAGGGGAGGGGAGGGGAGGGGAGGGGGCCGACTTGGGAGAGACGATGAATGGTGAAAACTCAGTGAAGTGTAAACGCAACCTGGGAGTGGATGTGTGTCTGTCTGGACAGTGTGTGTGTGTGTGTGTGTGTGTGTCTGTAGCGAGGGGGAGGGGTGTCGCTGACAAGCGAAGTGAGTGAGTGTGCGTTTGACTGATATGAGTTGTTGAGGACAACGCTGTTTTACAATTTGTGTTTGTAAGAGATGCTTAAGCTTTACCTTTTCAAATGAAAACTTTAAATTAAGAGCAAATAACAGACAGTTAACTGTAAAATAAGTTCCTCTGCAAGCATCAGCACGGTGAGACGCCAGGTAATTATTCAAGTAACATTAATAAGTCCAGTAACCAAAACTATGTCGCGTGTAGTGTAAGGTAAAGCAAATCCTGACTGCTTTCAAGCCCTCTATGTTTTCGAAAAAAATCTTCTCGTGTCAGGGTGTAAAAGCCTCTCAAACTGATTACAGAAGGTGTCGGGACCCTGCAAATGTATAGTCCTTCTAGCTGCACCAACATGGTAAACAGCCAGTTAATTCAACATCAACAACAGTTTCTGAAAAACTTCAGTTAGAACTTTAGTTCCAATCAGGTTAAAAAAGCCTCAGAAACACAACTTCAAATGTCTCCACCTGTAGATTTCTATTTCTTGCTGCCCATAGGACACTAAAACTCCCATTTATGGCTGTCCATCGGATCAGTTTCTAGAAAACAGGGTGTAAATATCTTGTGCAAATGTTTAAAGCAGTGTGAACATAAAAGCAGCGACAGCAGACTGAGAAACATTTTGTGATCATTTGGGTTAATGGGGAAACTTCCAGCGCATCGCCACGCATCCGTCAAATGGCTGCTGGGTTTTGTCCGCGACGAGACCCTCGCAGCAGCACTGACTCTAATTCAATTAAAGTCCCATTTATTTGCCGAGGAGGCCCGAGCAACAGGCTGGGGAGGGAGCGGGAGGCAGAGAAAGATTCAAGGTTTGCTCAACAGCTCAGAGGTCCCACCTTTGCCGGGTCCTGCATGGATTCACCATCTGTGGGGCCCCCCCTCCCTCCTCCCTCCTCCATCCTCCCCCAGTTCACACATGTTCCTGCCTCCAACAAATGTTCGAAGTAACCCCCCCCCCCCCCCCTCCACCTCCCCTCGTCACACAAGCCAAAGAAGAAGAATAAAAAAAGACACACAAAAGCTTCCCCTGGCTGCCCTCAGGACTCCCAGGCCAGGGGAGTGGGAGGGAGAATTCAGAGAAGAAGAACAGAGGAGGAGAATGTTGGCAAGGGAGGGGGGAGGAACTGTGTGTGTGGAGGTGGGGGGGTTGGAGAATATATGTATTTTTTTTTTTTTACTCCGGCTCAGGTGAGCTTCCGCTTCGCCTCCTGATGTTACCCTGACCCCGCGTCAAGCAACGGGAAGAGCGGGGGTGGGGGGGAACGGTTAAAATTAGAAAATTTAATTTATTTGATAATTTCCCAGAATAATTAGAGTTAATATGGGTTAATTAATATGCAAATCTCTCAGCAGATGTTCGGCAGCAAGGCTGAGGAAAAAAAAAAAAAAAACAGCCCCCTTCTACTTTCTCCTGCCTGGTTTTGGCTGTCAGTTATTGGGCCGTAATTACTGTAACTAACCAAACACACACACACACACACACACACACACACACACACACACACACACACACACTGGGTGAACCGCTTCCAGTTTTGGAGTCGTCGCAGGCAAAGGGGTGCCTCTCACACACATAAGAGAGACCATCGCTAATTTCCCCTCCACTATAAAGGCCCTTTTTATGCTCCGAGCTGAATGAACGCAGCAAGCAGTTTAAACTATTTGAAATTTGCGGGGCTTTGTGTGAGTGTGTGTGTGTGTGTGCGTGCCAATGTATGAATGTAAATTGTACAGAAGAAGCAGCAGCAGTAGGAGCAGCGACTACTGTGACAAGAGCACCTGCGCCATCGAGTAGAAAACACAGCTAATAGAGCGGATGTGTGGAATCTGTCTCGCCATAATAAAGGGACGGACACGTGTTTACATCCGTGTCTGCAGCTGAACGCTAACGCCAGAAACATGCACATATTAACACGAAAGGGAATAAGTAGCAATGCCTGAAGCAAAAACAAACTAAAATCCCAAAGAAGATGTTTACAAAGATGATGACTAAAATGTTTTAGCTGCTGTTGAAGTTTTTGGTCACCTCGGTTGTGGGCTCATCTTTCATTTTCAACAAATCCCATCTCGTAGAGCGTTCCCCAAAGTATGGACTTCATTACACGGCATCATTTGTACAATTGCACTTCAGAAATTAACCACTAATCAATCAGCTGATCAACAGGAAATTGTTGAAGTCATTTTCCGAGCAAACGGGAAGAGTATTTGCAAGTTTTCAACATTCACCAGCTCCTCAAATGTGAGCATTCCCTCTTTTTAATTGTTTAACATCATTATAAATTGGATATGCTTGAATCTTGGGACTGTTTTTAAGGCTATGTAAAGGTTTCACCGACATTTTATAAGCTAAATAATCCATCAATTATCAGAAAAAACAATCAAGAGATTTGCTGATAATGAAAATGATCACTAGTTGCAGCCCTAAGTGAAGAGTTTCTGTCTTCTGGTTTGTATTCTAGTGGGAGGAGGGAAGGGTTACCTTTAATAGAAAGATTTAATTCATGAATTCTTCCCTGGGGAGGGAGAAAAATATAAGAGCCCATCTCAGGGTGCTTGCCAGAGTTCTCCTGTGGTCAGCTGTCTCCAATAATAATGTGTTTCCGATAGCAGTGATTGTGTGTGTGTGTGAGTGTGTGTTTGTGCGTGCCAAAAGCTGAGACTGTTATCTAAATCGCTCCTCTTTCTCTACGGCCCAGAGTCTCCCTCTTTCTCTCTCTGTTCATTTCCACTCCTCCTCCTCCTGCCCAGTCTCAAAGGGACACCGTGGCTCAATGCCACGAGTCCGCGCCCTGGCCTACACACACAACAACACACACACACACACACACACACACACACACACACACGCGCGCGCGCCTACATGCAGGACACAGCGGCAACATGCATTCATAAAAATAGACGCGCAAACACACATGACAAAACGGCATGTGGAACATTTTTATAAATGGAAAGGTATGCGTTCACGCTCATGAGAACACACACACACACACACACACACACACACACACACACACACACACACACACACACAGGTCGTGGAATCTGCTGACACAGCCTCGTATCAGGTTAGAGTTTGGGGTGGAGCATGGAGGGGGCGCCAAATTGATAGTCACAGCCTTTTGTTATCTGGTCTGACGCTTTAATATTGGAACCTGGCTTTGAGTGTGTGTGTGTGTGTGTGTGCGTGTGTGTGTGTGTTTGTTTGAAGGCCCCATGAGAGCCCGGTGTGCCCTTGCAGTACTTTGTGGGCAGCGCCACTGTGATAACACATCTGCTTTGGGTTCATCGGTTTATGAATCACTCTTATCTGCCCTGGAAGTGCTACGCCGCTCCTGTGTGTGTGTGTGTGCGCGCGCGTGTGTGTGTGTTTGTGTGTGTAAGTGTGAGTGCGTGGGAGTGTGCTGTCTGTGTTCCTGTGTACCTCAGTGTGTGTTCCTCTGCAGGCTTTGTGTCATTGTGAGTATTTACAAGAGAGGAAAAACAGGGAGACGAGGGGGACGATCTGCTTTGACTGAGGATTAAGACAGAAACAAATCACAACACGAACCCGAATTCATTTAGATTTGACATCAAATGAGCAGCCCTAACATTTAAAATACGTCCTAAGGGTAATCAAAAGTCTGCGTGAAGCTATGACGATCATTTGTTCATCTTATGTAGGTGATTTCTTCCCCCTCACGTCCTCTTGACATGATAAGAACCACAAAATGCCACTCCGGTCAAGCATGCAACAACTTCTCAAAAAAAGGTTTTGATTTTACATGTAATAAAGTCATCCTGTGGCTTAACGAGATACATGCCAGTAAAGGGACCCAGAAGGCAGAGAAGTGAAACGACGGCTCTGTCTGGCAACATCTGATGCGTGAGGACATCACCTTCCCCTGCACCTATGAGGAAACTCTTTCCCTCACAGCACAGAGAGGCAAAATCCAGCAATTCTTCATCCCCGACAGCCCCCACATGCCTCGTTTTAATAAAAAAGAATCTATAAAAATAAATTACTTGCACTAAGTATATGCAAATTCAAATGTAAGCAATCATTGCAAAATTAATTTTGCCAGAACTGATTAAAAGCTTTAATAAATCTATATACAGTATTGCGCCAATCTGATATTGTAAATGTATTATGCTCCTTGTAAGATTAATTAGAAAGCTACGGTAACATATTGCACTGCCAGGCCAGATTACTGTACTTTTTTGTTAATAACAGTTAAGCAGAACCTGAGCTGTAATTACCGGCTAACAGAAGCTTTTGATGCTGATTTCCTTCACCAAGAGCAGGGAGAATGAGATCCAGCCGGTAGAAGAAAAAAAAAAAAAAAGAGAGAAACAAATGGAGGCTTCTTTTCTCGAACGCTACGCATCTATTTTGGAAAAAGAAAATAATTAATCACCGCTTGAAGTTCATCTTTCATCCAGGCCGGGACTTTTCATTTTGGGGAAGTGAGGACGTGAATGACGACGTATCCTCATCTGGCCTGTGAGCTGCGCAAGGCATCAACACTGCCGGGGTCAGGGGTTGAACTCCCACTCGAGCAACCCAAGACGTTCCCACAAAACGTCCCGAAAAAACATTTTAAGATCAATGCCATGGTTCATTTTCCTTTTCTGAATGTAGCTTAAATCATCTCACCCCCCCCCCCCCCCCCACCTTGCAGCTGCTGCAGAGACATCAGAGAGGTTACATGCACTCATCCCAGACTCTTTCACCTTTTTCCTCAGACACCAGATAGCAGCGAAAACACCCGGTTTGATCCGGCCAAGGTTGTTTTGCATTCTTGTCCACAGCGACAGGGCCATGGCCGCGTTTATCTCAGAAAAACAGCACCTGAGAGCTAAAACAACCATTTCTCACCGCCGCCACTCCGGCCCTCAGCATTCCTCAAAGGCAACAAAGGAGAGTTTGTGTGACTTTGGAAATATTCCTAATGAAATGTCTGCTTATTATGTTCCTTTGTGTTAAGGTGGGCGATCCCTTGTGTTTGTTTTTTTTTTCTGTTTTATTGTCTACCTTTAACATAAGAGTAGTAAAACGTCTTGAACTGCGACTGACAATGACATGGAAAAAAAGGGGAGAGTGAGCCCTCTCGCTGTCATAAAACTCTGCCAGTCACCAGCTGTTTAAAGGTCAATCAGTGTGTGTGTTTGTGTGTGTGTGTGTGT
>JAVQJV010022541.1:0-13933 GCA_036024995.1 Gadopsis bispinosus | reverse complement strand
AGTTTTTGACCTGTATGTCGTGGAAATTTGGTCTGTAAATTAGAGGTAAGTATCAACTATTGAAGCAAGGTACAGTATCAGAACTTGTATTTTTTAATCTCACTGGGTCAATGCTCAGCCCTGAACGCAACAATAGATACGTATAGTATATACGTATATACATACATACATGGTCTTTGATTGAAGCTTTAGGAACACAAAAATACCTGCTGCTGAGCTCGTTTTATTGACAACAGAAACATATAAAAATGAGGACTGGCCTGAGGGTCCACTGTAACCCTGTTGTTGTGCTCTGCGATTGGATCATGTGGAATGATTACATTGCCCTCAAATTGCATCATCACCCACAGGATGAAGGATAGTCGGCCTAATGGATGAACCTACTTATGTGCCGGAACACTGGATCCATTTCCAAGCTTCATGTGATAAAGAGTCAGGATAGGGTGGAGAGATGGATGGGTGGATGGTGGGGTCACAGGTGGAGGTCACCGTGGTTGCTGGTTTGTCTTATCAAATTAGTGGGCTGTTGTGGAGGCGAGGTGAAGGTCAGGGTGTCTGCTGCTGCTAGTCCAACCCCAACCCCGTCCACTACCACCACTATGTTCCTCTGGTCAATGTCCTTCTTCACCATTGACATCTTACTCAGTAACCATTACTCTCAGCTGTACATGAAGTGGGTGGACCCCGCTGGGATGCTAATCGCACAATCAATAGGTTACCATAAAATACCCATGAGCTCACCAGAGGGATCTATTAGTATAAAGAGAGTAACGCTAACTGAATCACAGTACGTAATGATATTAAGAGTACAAGAATAGCACATCATATTATTGGCTTATATACTGTATATTGTATGGAATATACATTGTCTTTTTTTTACCATTATTTTAATTTTTTGCCCAAAAATCAATGTTCTGGCTCGATCTTATTATGAATCATTGCACCTGACTGGCCTTTGTCCCATCATTGCAGCCATTACACAGACTCTTTTGTTGTCTCAGCCTATAAGCACAATGCTATTGGTCTGCATGCTTGGTATTGTGTGGATGATGAAACACACACACATCAAATATCTCCCACTGCACAGGAAAGAAAAGCATTGCCACCTGATGGTTAGATGTAGTCACTGCAGCAAGAGTTAGCTTCAAATATACCCCATGATGCACACTTTTTTCCCCCCATTTAATTTGTAACTTCTTTTAGAACAAGCAGATGCAAACAATAAAATAAATAAATAAACAAACTGGAAAATGTACATACTGTCTGGAACTGTCCATAAGTTGTCAAAATCTGGGTATATCAATCAGTGTGATTTAAAAGGTAGTTCAAATAAACTGTACATTAAGCCACGCTCCAGGGGCACATAAATAAAAATGCACTAAATAGTGCATCAATAAAGGGATTTGGGCTCCCTTTATTGATATGATCAATAAAGGGAACCCAAATCTTAACAAACATACAGTATGAGTCAGATGAAGGGGAACCTTTTTTTAAATAACCCTTTTAGCTATAATCATACACAACATTAGAGTGGCAGGGAAGTAGATATTAAGTGTATTGTCTGTTCCGCTCTCCGGAGCGGAAGGTGGCGGTAATGCTCCTGGATGCCAACCCTTGTAAAACTAGAAGAAGAAGATACACAACATTAAAAACTGCTGGTTCTGATGTGGCAGTTTTAGGGATCTTTAGTAACAATAGTAGTTAGTTTAACCCTGGTGTTCTGTTTGGGGTCTTTAAGCACTCAAAAAAATACGTACCATGACTTTTCTTAATATGCATATAAACATGATTTTGAACTGATGACACGTTTCAGAAGCTGCATATAATGATGCTTTACTTCTCAGATACCCCAGCTGCAAAACATGGTTCAATTCAGTGGATCTCTTTATCTGTAATCACTTTACATGCAGCACTGCCACTCCCAGAGCCCAAGTAAGTCTACATGGATTTCTGTTACTTGAGCTTTATAACAGGGAGTCAGAGGTTTCTGGGCTCTAATTGATTAAAAACATGAGTAACGTTACTATATAGCATAACACATTATACACTTATTTGTCTGTGAATTACTGTTTTCCATACAAAATCTATATTTGTATATTTGTATATTTGTTCCCATATAACATGTGAAACATTTAATATTTCCTTATTTGGTGAAACAACAATGCTTTATGATCAATTTCTGTATTTAGTCACCTTTATCTAATGTGCAAGTCCAGATTGTGGCAGAGAGTATTTCAATAGTTTTCTACAAATTTTGTTGTAATGGGGGTAGAATAAAAGAAAAACGTATTTAAACCTGCAATAACTGATTGTTTTCTGGCCACTCGGCAGCAGCAGAAACAAGTTGTATCATCACCTTTTAAGGTGATTTAATGAACTTGTTTGGAGTTGTGTTTGTGGCCACCTGAAGAGTGGTAGTTCAATACTGACTCTCTATAAGCTCTAATTTTGCTCTCTACCAACTGTTGATGGAAATATCTGGCTTTTTAGCTGCTAAATGATCCAATATATTCACCAGCTAGTCGCCAAATGTGTCTGTCTGCTGATTAGTGCTGAGCATGTAGCGTGCAGTGGGTTATGAAAGCTTTCTCCCTGTTAACAGCTGCCTGCTGCGGCTGAAATCGAAACTATGAGAGCGGTGAGAGTGAACCAAAACAGTTAAAATGCTGATCTGACCGCTAAACGATGAACAGAAACTCACTTTAAAGCTTCATAAAGCTGAGGGGAGCTGCAATTGTTCAGTGCTTTCACATTGTCATTTGATACATTTTATTATAAATATGTAGATTATAGCTGCTTTAAGAGAAGATATGGTCATTTTGTAATAATTCTGATTATTTTTACACATAAAGCAGTGGGGTCTGTTGGCCCCCAAACCATGAGGAAATAAATCCATTCTCAACATCACACAGGGGTTAAGCCTATCACTTATTTTATATTTAGGCCACAACAAGTCTTCATAAACTTCATCATTTCCTTCATCTTGATTTTGGGATTGTCCCTCCTCATGATGTAGAAATGTGATCCTTCAGTGGAGTGTAGATGTGTGCATGCATACGTGTGTGTGTGTGTGTGTGTGTGTGTGTGTGTATTGACCCCCAGAGGAAGGGAGCATCCAGGTCTCCAGGACGTTGATTGACTGTCTTCCTGAGCATTGCTGACGAGGACGCAGTTTCTTTACTATGTCAATACAAACAGACCTGTACCTCACCGACTAGATAGACAGCACACACGCACACACACACACACCTACACACACACACACACACACACAGGGTCCAATTGCAACAACCATAAATCCTCGCAGGGCAATCAGTCATCCAGTGCTATAGATTGCTGTGTACAGTAAACCAAGTAGCAACAAGGCTGTCAGAGAGACACCCGCTTTCTCTTTGCACTACATCTGTCTTTGTCACAAAATTTAATACCCCTCCAGCTTCCTCTTCTGCTTGCTGTGCACAGCGTCTCACCCGCGCTTTTAGGGGAGGGGATCAGTTTGGACATCTGTGTCCAGAAGCTCCTGCATCCGATCAATATCTGGGGATTTGTCACAATCCCTGGAGAAGCTGCTCAGTGTCCCCATGCCCAGATTCTGCATCCTCTGACCCCTATATCTGTAACCTGCAGACACGTTTTCAGAGCTACACCATAAACCCACCCTGTGTTGTTATCGATTTGGTGCTAATGTGGTTCAGAGCAATACTGTAACATGAGTTTGGTCTGCACACAGCAGTGGTTTTGGCATGGTGGAAAGTTTCAGCATCACGAAGAGATTTACATTTGGGATTTTTTCGCAACTTTACAGGATCCTGTTTATTGCATTTGATGTGAATTCAGCAGCTGGTGATCTTTTAGAATGAGATGAAGTGAGAAGAAAATGACTCGGAACTCTTTGTTTGTTCACTCACTTCCTTTTTCTTTAGCTTACAGATACAACAACACACATGCAACACCCTACATGTACCAACATCATTTATCAATTTATTTTGCACTTGTAGCCTCCCACACCTTCACTGTAACTATATTGTTATTATTGTAAGGTCATAAAATCATTGACCCAAGATTTAACACTGAACTGGTTTAAGCTGCAGATTGTTTTCAGTTTACTCAACACCTTCATCTTTAGCTTTCTCTCACCGTTAGTGGCGATTGTAACAGAGTGTTAAGCTCGCTGATCGGATGTTTTCTTGCCAAAATGCACCTTGGGAGCCATAGTTAACCTCTAGCCCAAGGCTTTTATGGACACAGGGTTGTATCTTAATTCAGAGAACAACAAAATATTTTCTAATGCAGTCTTTTGTACTGATGATTTCACCTGCAGAGTTTCATACTGATCCAAGCCGTATAGAAGAGCTCCAAGTGTGAGTCACAACATTGTGTACAAGAAAAATCAATGGGACTTTTCTTCCAGAACCAGAGGTGCCTGAAATAGTTCCTCTCCCTTCACTACTTGTAACTATTGTATAAAAAAAAATTGTTTAATTTTATGTTAACCATTATGCACTACACACCAATTACATTCACACCTTTTTTTATACGTGGCTGGGACTCAAGGATAGAGGGTGTCGTATGTTGTACAGACTGTAAAGCACCCTGAGGCAAATTTTGACTTGCCTCAAATTGACTTGACCTGACACACACATATATATCCAAAAAGCCAGAATCATTGTCTTTGACAAGAACTGTGAGCGACCCTGAAAGTATTATTATTATAGTTTGCATAAATGTTTGGTCTATTTACTCACACGCAATATGTGAGAGAGAATAGCTGCCATCACCTTTACAGTTCAGGAAGACAGGAGCAGGATATAATAATAATGCAAGTCTGTCCACTCCTGATGATCTGCTGCCTTTTTCCGCTGTCTGTCCCTCGGAGACAGCCCCCTCCTGTAGCCCCACTACATCTCTCACCGTGGGGGACGTTAAGGTCAGTATGACTGTCACAGTGTAACAAGAAGCCTTTTTCCACATGCACATATTCACCTCGTCTCCCTCTCTCTGTCACACACACGTGTTTGGCAGCACAATGACACAAGATACCGTCTCAGTTCCGCTGTCGGCCTGAAAAAGTCAGCTGCTGTGAGTAATTAAGCGATGGCATATACAAACATGTGTGCACAAATCTGATTAAGCATACAGTCACACATGTCTGTCTGTCTGTGTGTGTGTGTGTGTGTGTGTGTGTGTGTGTGTGTGTGTGCATTCAGAAAATAATGATTTTCAATGAGGAGCATATGAATATGAATATGTTGAGTTGTGCAACAAATAGCAATTGGCCCTCCCCTTACATCAGTTACAATCAATTACACTGATTATCATATATCATAACTCTAACTAATTAACTCCTATAATTTACACACACACACACATTTTGAATAATTCATTATGCATAACATTGGCAGCGCTGTTCCTATTTAGATGGAAAGGCAGGGCAATTCAAAACTTCCTCCATGCGATTTTACTTGTTAATTCCCAGTGTGCATAATTGCATACGCTTCTACAAGGGAGAACAAAGGGCAGCAGGTCCTGCATCTGCATTCAAAAGCCCAAAGCAAATGTTATTTTCCAGCAAAAATGTTGAATGATCAAAGTCATATGAGCACAAATAATGTGACAGCAGACAGTGCAGGTGATTATTGTGTTATCATTTAGCAGCATGTAAAATGAGCGTATTTTGGCAGCCACATATTTTAAAAAGATTAAGGACTGCCTGTCTGCTCCCTCAAATCTCACACTCCCTTCTGCTCCTTCTCTTCATTTTCTGCTGCTTCTTGTGTCTCTGTCCTCTCTCCCTCCTTGCCATCGAATGCAATTATGGAAACATGTAGACAGTTTTGGTGAAAAAAAGGTGACTGTAGCGTGCAGCTGAATGTACTAGAGGTGGGTTTGTTTGATTTAGATCACATCACTGTTCCTCAGGGCTCAGAACAGTTGGATACCTGTGATATCACACAGTCCTCCAGCTTTCTAGCTTAGTATGACAAATATGCTGATGTTTTCTACCCCTGTAGTATTTTTCAATTTTGCATTTCAATAGCTGAGGTGCCACATGTAGTTTCTGGAGAGATAATGCCTGTCAAGCACATGGCAATAACAGTGAATGAGAGACTCTTCCTCTTCTGGATTTTCACTCACGTTCTGAATAGAGACGCTGAACTGCCAGAGTAGATACCACAGCTGGAGACACATCCAGGGATTGCTGCTGTTCAGTATGTATAAGCATCCATAATTACCAAGTCTTCAGTTAGTCACTAATGCTTTACAGTCGGGTTGGGCATTGATTTTAATATGCCTGAGGAATGAAACAAGTGTGTGTGTGTGTGTGTGTGCATGGTCTTGCGTGAGAGCTCCACTGTCTGTGATCCCAGAAACCTTTGTTCCATCCCTCCATCCTCAACACCCCCATCATACGCAACAATGTCTCGTAGAAATTGAATTTATACGCTACCAATTTGTTTTACATGATACATTTTGGGGAATCATAAATGCTGCCCGGTTGATGCTCAGCGGCAGTGTTTTGTTTTGTGCATGGTTGTAGGAAGGTGGTCAGGGAATGCATCCTGTGTCCTGTGTGTCCTTACATTTACTTTATGGCATTTTGGCGAAGGTTAATGAAAGATGGTGGTTTTGGTTGAATCTTAAAAAAGTAAACACGTCCTGTCTCGTTCTTTGAAATTCATCCACTGTTGAATTTATGAATATTTAATCAGGTTCACAATCCGTTTAATCCTCACCTTAACCAAGTACTGTAGTGTCTGAGCATAACAACAAAAAACATCAATCATGCGTTAGTGGATAAATACATACATATAACATATTTTCTGTTGCACATTAATAGTATATAAATGTCCCAACTATCACAACTGTAATAGAAAATGCTAAATTTTTGTATGAACAGGAGATGTGAGGACAGCGCACAACATTGGAGGAGCAGAGGGAGGCGTGGCCAGCCAGGTTATTATTGTCTGTCGAAGGTCTGCTGAAGGTCACAGCATGCCAGATCTGTTCTCCTTCTTTCTCTCCCTCCATCTCCCCCCTCCCCCACCTCATGTCATTCAGTCTCATGCGCCCCTGCTGACGCCCCCTAACTTCTATCAAATGGCTGAGCTGCTGCCTATGAACAGGACACCCCTCGGATCAATTCACCTTCTGCCCTTTATCTGAACCACTCAGACACACCAATCAAAGAAGAGGAGGAGCCTCGTCATCAAGCACGGTACAGAATCTGGTATATTTCAAGAGGCGCTCAGACCCCCAAGGGACATTTATCGATATAAAAGCATTGGAGAATTTAATTTGACTTCTCCGAATATGAAACACAAATATTGCCGTCTCTTTTAATGAGGTGTCAGGGATATTCTTCAATGTATGCTGCTTTAATGGTGCACCTGGGACCAATTACTCTGTCACTGTCACAGCCCATCATTCACTCATTATTTTACAGTCACGTCAAATTCACTCTTACTCTCAGGTGAGCTTGAGAAAAATGGCTATCATTGTCAATTTATGGTCTCATTCTTTTAAATCATGATTTTGTGAGCTATATAAAACTGATAAAAGGTATATTCTGCTGTATTAAATAGTGATTTCTGTGTGTATATAGTATAAAAAATCTTTATTCCTGATGGTTTCTTCAGTGCCAGCAAAGATCATTCTATGAGTCTCTAAGGTAATAAAGGAGGATCTTACAAACTGTGACCTCTGACAATTGGAAATCCATTATGATTAATTGATCAGTACAGTCCGGGGAATATAACCTTGTCGTACAATCAATTGGCCTAGACCAGAGAAGACAACCTAACCCCTCGACTGCTGAGTTGCAAAACACCCTTGAAATCAATTAGAAAAATTAAAAGCCAACAAGACAGAGGCAAAGGAGCCAAACACATTAATTATGTTCTCAATTCCCATAACTCTCTGTAATGGCAAGTCAGTCAGGATCTTCGTTAAGCAATCATGGTACTTGGCTGACACATCACGCACCTTTGATGATGGACTGATTTATCCAGCTACACGGCCGGGAGGAATACTCTTCTTCCTGAGAGGAGGGTCCATCTGAGGTGCCCTGTTGAAGGATGGACAGATGGCCTGAAACACCTGGGGCAGAAAATGAGAGAAAATGAGACAAAGACAGGAAACAAACAGGAAGGAAAGGTAGAAAAGACATAATAAGGGAAAGGAGAAAGCAAAGTAAAAAGAAGGAAGGAAAGGAAATGAGAGAAAGAAAATATTGGGAAAGAAAAGTCAACAACGGACAAAGGAAAGACAAGGAAAGGACAAAAATCTCTATAATATGAAATAAACAGTGGTAATTGCAGTACTGTAACTACTCAAATTTCCATTAACAGAACAAAATCAAATCATTTCAGGTGTGTCAGAAGAAAAGAAATCTGTAAATAAGTGCAGCTGAAAAGACATTACAATAAACACACAAAGACAAAAGAGTCACTGTTGCTTTGCTTACAGTTGACGACCAATTTAATGAAGAATGATTGTGCCTGTGATTGACAGTCAAGAGACCTTCATCAAACAAGGTGAGGTTGAGGTGGGAAACAATAACAGTGCTGAACTGTTATTACTCCCATTGATTTATGAAAAGCGAGGTGAGGCAATGTTATCTATATGGTACATTTCCTTACATGTAACTGAATGTGCTTTAATTAAAATACATAGTGTGAACATGAACAAATATGCACAGGAACACACACATGGTTAGACACTAACTAATCATAAGCCTGAGAAAATAGAAAAGTACTAAATGTCACCCACACTAGATTTTATTCCACGTAGAAGAGTACCAATCTCTGAACCTAACTGAACAAAAGGATTCGATACAGCAAATTAATTTGTAATTTCCATCCCTAGTGTGCATGCACGCAGCGATGACTTCATTAGTTTGAATAATTGACCCAAAAAATATTTGCTATTTACCTTTAAAAAACTGTGGTGCTTAAGTAATTGGCAAAGAATAAAAAAATAAAAGACGTAATGTTTGTCAAATTATTTGATGGCAATGAATATGTTTTCACGAGTAGCCCATTAATGATGCATTCAACTCAGGAATTATTACACTGAGAGCACATTGGCCAACTATAATAATGAAAATATTCATACGGGTGATTCTGGCCCTAGTATTACCGATTGAAACCAAATTTTGTGGTATAATGCAACCGTAATAATAAGGTCAGAAATGTATATGGAGTTAAACAGTTAGGTGCTACAAAGACTATCCACCTTATTCCTATAGCTCCACGATACAGTGTGTGAATTATCTTTCACTGAGGTGCCGTCTGTGAAAGTTAGCGGTATGCTAGTCTTCCCTTTTCATAGAGACTTTTGGAAGTAAATTAAAGAGGTTAAATAGGATTCTGTAATCATACCTCTGCCCTCTGCTGCTGCGGGATGGGAGGAAGAAGTTGCCTTTGATAACATACAGTACCATATTTAGCTACTTTATGGATTCTGTTGCTACTCCAGTGAGTCAATGAACAATCTGAAAAGCTCTGAGGCTTATCAGTACTCCCATAGTAATAAAGCTGGGCACATTGTAATAAATGAGATGGAACTCAACCATCTGTATTTAAAAGCAGACAGAGAAGATATAAGTAGTAGCAGACAAGTCAGCTGTTTTGGATTCTATGGGAACAATCCTTTTTCATTTTCAGTTTTTGTTAGCACCGCTAACAGCACGACTTCTCCCTGAAGTCTAAAATATTTGAACTAAGACTAAACTAACTTAGTTTGTTGCAACTATCCAACTGCCATAAAACTACAAGAAGAAGAAGAGAAGGAGATTTGGATGTTGGGTCTATTGTCAGGTTACCCTGTCATCCTTTGGTAGTAGGAGGTAGATGTATGATCACGTTATCACGTTTATGGTGTGACAGGTTGTGTTCCCACGTTATTTATTTCTCGAAAAGCTCCAATAAAAAAGGAGACACCTGTAGCATACCACTAGCTCTCGCAGACACAGGTTCAGTGAAAGGATAGGTCCCATATTTCACAGGGCTGGAATAACGTGGATGAACCAGTCTTTCAGGAATCAGCTTGAGATATAAATTTTCCAGACAATTTTAGTTGTTTGTTCAAGCAAATCAAATTCGACCAACCAGATGATGGCAAAATATGAGTGTAGTACAGTGTTTGCCATCAGTTACATGAATATAATTCTAAACAGTAGGCCTACTGAAACATTATTGTAGCTTTGCTTAGTTCTTCTTTTACAAAATTGAGATATTATACAAATTAAACACATTAGATTATTCAAATTTGAGAGCCTTTGACCTCTACTGAAAGCCATTTGATAAGCAACACAAACTCATCTCATAAACTGCAGATCTGCTTCCGTGAAAAGAGAGTTCAGAGAGAAATAAGAAACTAAAGGGGCAGTGGAAGCGTGAACATGGGGACGAAGAAGCTTCCACGAATAAGACGAAAAGAGGTGACGGCAAGAGAATTAGAGGCTCTGGTTGGTTGAGGCAGATGTCCATGTGGCGTTCACGTCAGACTAGTGGCTGCAGGGCTGCAGAGCACTCAATCAGTCTTTAAAGTGCCTGGCAGATAGGCACAGGGTCAAAATGAAAAGCTTTGAAAGTAATCTCCAAGATAATAGACCCCTGCTCTATCCAGAGGTGGATCAATGTTGGCCTGGAACGGTACAGGCTAACCTCGTCCATTATCGAGACGAGGGTGGCACCAAGGGCTTCAATCTCTGTCTCTGTGATATTACTGGTAATCTGTAATTCATCCTCTGTCTCTCTACTCCACACTGCCTCTCTGTGTCGCCCAGCAGACAGATGGAAAGTGTATAAAAGGGGGTTACCCACTCCCAAACGGGAGTACATTATCTTACACACTGTGGGAAGAAAGAGACAGAGAGGCGTTCACTGGGGATCCCATCCACGGCGGGAAATTTGTCCCAGCTCTAAAGAGGGGCAGGAGGGTTGCTGGTCCAAAGATAAAAATGCAGGTCAAGAGTGTCAGACACAAAACACAACACAGCATTCATAGCAGGCAGACACCTCCACAATGCCAGAGAGGAAAGAGAAGTGTACTTTATTGTACCAGCAACTGTTCCAATGTTATGGAAATGTACGTTTAAAAAGGTGAATTGCAAGTTTTGTGTCGGCAGTAGTGGAGCTTTGTTGTCCTCCCTGACGCACACTTAAACTAAGCAGGAGCTAAGTTGATCTCTCCCTGTGTGTGTGTGTGTGAGATGAGTGTTGCAGCACGAGTATCTGCTAGGAAATTGTGTGTCTGTGAATGTGTACAGGCCGCTGTTTGTCCTCTATCGGTATGCTGCCAATTGTCAGACTGGAAGCCGCTCTTTCAAATCGGCAACAAAAGGCTCTTTCCCAAATGTTCGCGCTCTGCAGATACACTGCTTTCCCCCTTGAATGAAGCAAAGCCAGTAGTGCAAAGACAAAGCGTGAATAAATGGGGGGAGCACAAAAAAGGATTTATCAACTCATGTAAGCAGAAGTATCTCAAGAGGTGTGAAGAAAGAGTGAGATCCAGAGAGAGGTGGGGGGGGGGGCACGGAAAGAAAGAGCGCCACTGTGAGTAGAGAGGGGACACGTTCCCATAGCCGATGCCGTTATTTCTTCCCACCCGGACGGTTATTATGGTTTGGAGAGGAGTTCTGGCTGCGTCCCGTGTGGTCGCTGCTACAGTATGACCCAGTCCAGATGGCCTCTCTTCTTTCTCCTCTGTGTCTGCAACACACTGCTGGGACTGTGACAGACGCACAGCATAGCTAACGGCCCACAGGGAGGATAGAAAGACAGGCAGTCAGACAAGAGGTGTTTCAAACAAGCAAGTAGAAACTGACACATTCGCATTTAGTGACAAATTAGAGGAAAAACCCGAATAAATGAGGGGAGAAACAACTGCTGATGTTTTCACAGAGGGCATAAGTATGAAAATGATGTGAATCATCATGTGGTCACCAGATCTCAACTCAATTGAACATCTCTGGGAGATTTTGGACCAACATGTTCAAACACACAGTAACTCACAAACGTCAACCTTTCCAGGATCTGCTTATCCTTTGGAGGGTCGTGGGGGGGATCCCAGCTGACATTGGGTTTGGGTTACATCCTGGACAGGTAGCCAGTCGATCACAGGGCTGACACATGGAGCCGGACAGCCATTCACCAATTTGTAGTCAAATAGAATGCAAATAGAAAGTCAAGACAAAACTTGAGTAACAGAATAGAGAAACATAATGAACACAGATCCACACAAGGCACGGGGGTTTGATGAATGAATGGTTTCACAAGTCAGAAGATGGTGTTGTGTTAATCCCTCCAGCAGAGATTCACAGACTTGTAGAGTCTTATGTCAAGGCACACTACACAACACACCTGCTCATCTATTATCACTGACAGACAGGCACCACACTTCACTACGCAGCCGGTAACAAAGCTCCCAACAACATGTGGGATCTCATCAGTCCTTCACACACACACACACACACACACACACACCTGTGTGCGCTGTCGTCACCTTTACATGTCATGCTTCGCCACAGATATACTTCCTATTTCACCAAACAGATATATTCTTTTTCCATTTACTTTCTCAGCCATGCTTAGCTGAGCGCTCTCCATTCAGTTATCTCAGCTGAGAGACGACATGGATAAGTAAAGAAGGGACTTAACAATAGGATACGCAGAGGTTTCATACTCAACACCTCACACTTTACACCTAATATTGTAATCTGTAATACTGTACAGTGTGCACTTATAAACAATTAGAAATCATCTTTCTTAGAGCGTAAAACAGGGATCCACAGGGTTCTTTCCTTGGCCTACATCGCTTCAGTTCATATAGAAATGACTCACCAGAGTCATGTTGTGGAGAGGCAGTCCGCCCAAGAAGAACGACAGCATCACACAACATAACAAAATGTTGAAGTGACCAACGCATGGTTAAAAACACTCAACATTAGAGAAACTATAATCATATTTTTATTGGAACAATGTATCACTGAAAATGTGAAAACAAGGAGAAAATGTGAAAGGCATTGCTCGTCGAGATGAACCTGCAGAGAATTATCCCCTGAATGTGCAGCTCCCCTCGGCTTTACGGAACCTTATAGAGAATTTCAGCTCGTTGTTTAGTTCTCCGACATATAACATACACACTATTTGATATATAGAGGCTTGAGGTCTTGACACCACTGATGTAGAGAAAGCTTTATTGTGCACACATGTTGGCATGTGGTTTGTACATTGTGCTGCTCCTTCTCTCACTGCTATTCTCTGTGCTGTAAACGTCGCAGGATACGCTGAAAGGACCTCACAGCAACGAGCTAAAGCAGGAGAAAATAAAGAAAAGCAAATCTGCCACAGAAGCCTTAATTGGGTAATTAGGAAAAGCGAGATGGGACATTTAGTGTCCCTGCAGGGAGGAGAATGGCCCATTACCCGGGGATTTTCTCGAGCATGACTATCACTTATGGTATATAAACACTCTATGTTACAGTTACCGGTTAATTACATCCATCACGCAGGACAGGATGGAAAACTCAGACCCGGAGAAACACACGCACATGCAGAAAACATACAGTCATTCTTGTTCTCACGTGAGCACACACATAGAGGAAAAAGGAAAAGCGTCATAAAATAAGCCATCATGGTTATCCTGTTCTTTATTATTCACGCTACTTCTTATTCTTCCGTACGTATTTTGCAACTTTTCAACTCCTTCATACTTTTAGCTACAGAAACCATTCAACTATCAAAATGTTCAGCTCTTTGAGGACATGTTGACAATATTTTTTACATTTATAATCTTTAAACATTTTAAAATATTAAGCATTTTGCAAATTTTTGGCCCCATTAACAATGACTGGAGTTGACCTTTAAATCTTCTTCATCTTTCTCCTCTTATAACGTCTTCATACTTTCAGCTACAGAAACCATTCAAA
>JAVQJV010022539.1:0-68098 GCA_036024995.1 Gadopsis bispinosus | reverse complement strand
CCCTCTTTTTATAATTTTTATTCAAAATGACAACGTCACCACTTGAACAGAGAGACACATCTCTATATTAAAGTAAAATCCACCAAATAAAAGGAATCATCTTCAGAAAGGAGAATCATCTTGAAGCCTTTATCCACAGCACATTAGGATTTAATATTCTGTGATAATATGATGATAAATGAAATCAGGGAAGCAAACTGTTTAAAATGCATGTACAAATTATTCAGCATTATGATGAATGTAAGGAAACAGAAATGACCAAAATGTTGTGTTGCAGCGTTTTGTACGTTTCTGCAAACATTTTGGATGGAAACGTTTGGGACTCAAATCCAGTTAATATGTCAAACCAAAACGATTGAATGAGAAGGAAACTCTGCTCTGTGTCACTTTGATTGTTCTGTGATGAAGATGATTGCAGCTAACCAGTTTGTCATAAACACGTCTATTAAATAAATGAGCCTGTGGACCAGTTCTGTCTGTATGAAAGTCATCTATCCTGCTGGAGGCATGGCACCGCACAAAGAAACACTAGGAGAGACGGTTCCCCATTAATCTACGCTGACTGGCTGGAAATTGCATCTTTGTAATGAGTATTAGGTGTGCATCTACATGAATTAAAGCTGAATGAGACTCTGATTGATTACCTCCTCCCAAATGATGCTCCTTCCGTGATCATTATTGTTTAAAAGTGACTAAATCATATCAGGATGATTAAAAGTCTCAGCTCTGAGGGGAGGGAAGATAAAGTAAAGACACAATATCTGAGAAATTGTGCTTCTATCCCCAAATTCTGTTTATATGGTTGTGTGGTGTATTTCTTGTTTGGATGTATGGTCAAATAGGAGGTATACAGCATTTGAATCGATCAATTTAATTATCAAATACAAGAAAAGTAGAGGATTTTGCACGTTGACTTTCTAAAGCATTTTATAGCACACAAGGACACTAAGGAGAAGGACAGTATTTGAAGAAAAGGGAGACAAATGGGGAGTAGATGCACTGTATCTTGACACATTCATTTTCAGTATCTCAAGCTCTAATTAAAGGATGTTCATAATAAATGCCAATAGGGTTCATCTGTTTATAACATTTGTTTTATGTTCGACATGAACATGCGCTACATTTTTTCCAGTTCCTCCCCACTTATAAACAACAGAACACTACAACCTCCACTGGGCTGTAAGAAAGGACTGATCTGCATCCACACATCTGCAAGCAGTGTGCATCTCCAACTCCACACTTGTCTCAGATGCCACACATTCAGCTATGAAGGGATGAGCTTATTCATTTGAAAAATCTGACCACATGAAAGGTCTGAACGGGTAAATGGCGTAAATGTTTGAAGTTGGGGCCAAAAAGTCCAGGTGTTTTTACAGGCATTGTGGCATTTATGTGGTCTAAACTTTGTCTGGAGTCGCCTACACAAAAGTGCTACACATCCCTGCCAGGTATTCTCTTACTTCATAAAGTATATTCGACTGTGGGCAGCTGATTTGCTGCAGTTTGAGTCAAAGCCATACAATCTCGATTGTTTGGACTCCCACTTGACTCTGGTATTTTAAAAAAACAAAGGGCCCCACGCATCTACCAACTGGCCCGACCCCCTTGCAAATTAAAATGTTCACATGCAGCCATTTTGCAATTCCACGTTTAAAAACGCTTTATAAAAAATGTAAAGCATTATCAGGGAACCTGTCATTGTTTCAAGGATAAACTGTAACTAATTTCCCCAGGCTCATGTTGGGGAAAAATACCAAGTTGTTTAGAAAAGATCCAGCTTCAGAAAAAGAGCAAACCTCGTCACCTTGTAGCTCGGCATATTTACTGTACCTGGACACACTAATGTTCCTCTGTAATGTCTTTCTGGTAATTATACTGCCAAGCACCCTGTTGGGGTAATTATACCAAAAACACCCTCATTAGCAGCATCAAGATGTAAACCCCCAGAAGGCTCACTATCTTTCCCCTCATGCACCCATGGAAGGCAAGTTATGTGGCCAGCTCCTCTTCATATGTAACGTTCTGCTTGTTGCAGTGCATTGCAGTATCATATGACTGCTTTTCACTGTGGCTGCATTATATTGTAATAACACTGAGTCATTTTGAGTTCTATGTTTTTTATTTTCCCCACCAGACACGAGGAGTATTGTCTAACAGCCTCCCTTAAACAGGTTTGAAACTCATGGATGCTCTGATTTTCTCTCAAGCTGGTTAGCTAGTGGCTATGCGTGGCAATTGGGTTAAATGAAGAATGCTAACAGACTGTTCACCAATTAACTACAGAAGCACCACACGCTGGCAGGTAAAATTAACTGTTTTCAATAATGCGACTTAATTCAAATTTTACTACGCTCTGCACATGTATTGCACAGTAAATATGACTTTCAGCAGATTTGACTTCCACTGCGTGATGCTCTGTTTCACTTTACCAACACATGTTTTGCTGGAGTTTGTACAGGGAAATGGCTTAAATGTGTCAGCCTGACCATTTAGAGAAAGGACATAAAGAATGGTAACTAAAAATGTAGTTTTGCTCTGCTCATGCAAAATGGACATTATACTATAAAATAAAAAAAAAAACAGCAAAGAAATTACAACAGTCCCAAGCCCTGCATTGTCTGGTAATTTGCTCTCTTTAAATTATTCAGAGGCGAGGCTGTTTTATGTCAGCAACTGTGTGTTTTCCAGTGACAAAGCTAGCCTCACCTAATAGTTTCACTGCGTCTGCCGTTTTATGACTGACATAGCAATAAGCAGATTGTCCAGATATTTATGCCATCTGCAGCTAGGAGAGATAATTAAAGTATATAAATTAATCAAGTGCAATTAATTAGAGGCTATATGTTCACAGCAGTACATCTTTGCATGTATAATTTATATTTATTGATTTGTTTGGTTTCATTAGCCTATAAGATAACAGTGCAAATGCATTAGAGGGGAAAATGCACAATTAGCATGCGGTAAGGGCTGCTGGTAATTGATAGATCAGCGAGCACTCCCTGCACATATAAAGCTGTGTAAACTGTCATAAGCAGTTACAATCGATGACTGATATTTTGCACCATATCTCGCGCTTGATTAATGATGTTTTTGAAAGCAGCCCCCCACTTAATGGGACCCTGATAGGCATGCAGAATTTACTGTTTAATCAGGGGATAGAATTTATTGCGGTCCAGAACCTGTGTCGTTGCTGGTGGAAATGTATGATTGGTCTCTGTAAGTGCTATGCTGATGTTATTTGCTCCCGTCAGCAGCCAATATGGCTGCGCATTAAGAGCTTTGTGCTTCCCAGTTGATTTTTCATTGACTGTGCTGCCATCGTTCATCACTGGCTGGTTTCCCCTCCGTTCTGCAGAGCTGAGAGGAAAGCAAGCTGGGCAGTCGATAGAGGCCGACGTGTTCACGGCATTCCAGCGTTTCCTGCGGTGCTAACGGTGTGTAAGATGTGTTCAAAATGAAAGACACTTATTTCCCTGATGATGCTGAATCGCATAATAGAAAGCTAACAGTTTGGCATTTCGTGTAATTAGGCATTTTTGCATTGTGTAGGGGTAGTGCCATTTAAGGTGGTAGCAGTGCATGTCCACTAGGTGTTTGGCAGGCAGCGAGCTGTTTACGTGGTTATTCATATTCCTCAGCTGTTTGAGCTCTCGCTATCCCTGTGATGGAAATTGGAGTCGGCTCGTGTTTGGTGTGGCTGACATATTTGGAAGATGTTGTCACTACGTGTTGCGTCATTGATAATTCATGCGGCTGAAGCAAAAAAATTACTGTAAATAGGATGTGGGTTTTATGGGCACCACATGTTGCTGTTTGGGAACAGCTTCTGTGTACTGGCCCGCTTGGGAAGGTGGACCACTTTCTCTTGTTACGCTTCAGAGTTCGGTCGCTGATATTACGTTCACCTGGGATATGACAGGCACAGGTGCGCGACTTCAAACAGTGTTAAGTTAGCCAGAAGTTGTCGATATATAGTGTGATATATACTGTAGGGCGGACGGTGTGTTTCGGGAGCTTCGTCCTGCAGCTGGGTGCAAGACGTACATTCATGTTTGTGCTGTGTCTTGGGCAATTTCCTCCCTTTATGTCACTGCAAATGCTTCCAGAGACACCGCCCCCTGTTTAAGGTTGCAGATATGTGCTGTAGAAGAGGAAGAAGCCATTTGCCTTCTGGTGAAGTGCTCAAAATTGTGCTCTTACTTTACACCTGCCGGTACCACATTTCCCACCCTTAGGGCAGCTCCCGAGATGTTGTGTTGAAGACGGATCTCTGGCAAATTCCCTCAAGGTTTTGCTGCCTGTACCTTTCTTTTTACTGGATTTTTAATTTAGTCAGCTTATGACACATCATGTTGTCTTGCTTGCCCTCTAAAGCAGGTAGTGGGGAAATGGCTATATTTGGAATATGAGGTTACTGTGAATAATGCAAAAGGCAGGTCTGTTGTCCCAGAAGAAACAGTAACAGAAACCCTTTGACCGTCCTCTCCTCTCCGCTGCTCATCCCTGTACCCAGGGCTGAGATAACAGCTGGAGATGTTTGGGGCGTGCTTCTCTCTGATCCTCTCCTCTCGCTGTAGAAGCTGGTGGAGAGGTGGTAGCAGGGCCATATTGACAATGCTGGACTGCCGCAGCCCTTAAACCCACAACAGGCTATCTGATTTCCTTCCAAGGGATCCCCAGAGAGTGAGAGCTTCCATTTTTCTTAACTTGTGTATAAGTAAACTGCAGGACCTGGCTGGGAGGTCAAATCAATCTCTGCTATTTATTACATAGAAATGTGACACTCTGTCTTAAATGCTCCCGTCCCAAGTGATTTAGCCTTGTGTCTGCGTTATGTCTGTAGAGAGTGTGTGTGTGTGTGTGTGTGTGTGTGTGTGTGTGTGTGTGTGTGTGTGCATGCCAGCGAGGTGGGGAGCACGGCATTTTACGACCATTGTGCCAAATTGTCTTTTTCTCCGTCTTGCCTCTTGTAAACAAAGATGGGTTAATATGCTCTTTGAAGACAGTTTTATGTAAAGCTTTTAGCCCTGGTGTATGTATCATATTTACTGTAAGTACACTTCAAACACAAGGGCAGGCTAATGCAATGAGAATGAGTAAGGATCGTAGTCATGCACAGGTCACCTCTTGAACGCAGCGCCTAAATATGATCAGTATCTCACGCTAGTTCTGCCCGCTTTGATGCTCCGTTCAGGTTATGTCTGTATTAAGTTGTTCAGACAGTGCAGGAAAATAGGACAGTGACACAGTCATTAGCCCCTAAAGGGGGATGCAGTCCAATTTCTGTGGGAAGCAGAGCTCTGTTTACTGCGTGACAATGTGATATTGTGCGGCTCATGCTGTCTTAATTGGAAACAGTTTCACCCCACAAAAGGTGCATAAGACCCCTGATTTTGTGAGGCAATCTCAACCCCCCACCCCCCCCCCTCCCCCTTCCCTCTGAAGAGCAGCAAAACCCCCTGAAGCATTTCCTTAATCCTCCGGAAGATCATGCTCCCCCCACTAAATATGGTACCTGTGGACAAACAATGGATTTTTCCATAATAATAAGTTGAAGATTTCATTATAAGTGGCTAATGGATGGCCGGGTCTAGGCCTGAGCAGATACTCGGAGAAGCCTCCTTTTGATCAGCAGCATAGGGTTAATCCATGGTAAGAAATAATGGAGGTTTAGAGAAGGGGGGCGGGGGGGAGTATTGAGCTGGGCTGAATTTACAGCCGAGAGGGCTCAGTAAAAGGATGATTTTTAGAGCCTCTCGCTGCGTATTGAAGGGAAGACTGTCTGACAAGTCATCAATGCGCCCCGGCACTGTATTAAACTAATGAAAGCTGCATTTGATCTTCTTCGAAGAGGTTCAATACCACTCCTGCTATTATTTAAGTCCTCAGCTTCACCCAAACCAGTTTTCAGATCCACAAAAATCATTAAATTGCACAGTGAAGTAAACTGTGTTTGTAAGTATTGGATGAGGAGGAAATATCTAAACTGCTTATAATGTGTCCCTGTTGATTGTATCCAATAGACACTTCCTGACTTGTTCGGTGCCTGTCCAAGTCTTTCTGCTGGTCTAGCTTCAGTTAACTGTAAAAGTAGTGTAAGATTCACATTATTTGTGTTTCACTTACTAATGTTGTAGATGCTCGCAGACACATTTGTCATGCCCTTAAACGTTTCTGTTTCTGTTATCGCTTAGTTTGGTCAGTTTGGTCGTCTTGTGTGGTCTGATCGTTTTAGTCCTCAGAGTGGCACTTCATTTCTAATGGACTTGAATGTGAACTAGTCTACAGGACAGCACTTGATGCGTTTTTACGTGTGTTTTGACCTTGTCTGTATTCCACCATTCTGGTCTTGAAAGTGGCCGTCCTGAAAGTCAAACTGTTGTAACCAAATACCAAATCTTATCTCCTTCTCGTAGATTTAACCAAAACACTGCCGGCTGCTGCCGGCTACATTATTTTCTCATTGAACCAAAATAAAAATAAAGGCTGGTTGTTGAATTTATATTCAAGCTCCAATGTTAAGGGCCACCCCGACGGCACTTGAGAGGCAAGCCGGGTGAAAGTTTTGTTCTGAGCCTGTGCCAAGGAACAGGGCATGCGTCATCTGCGAACATCAATGATGGGGCTGCACCGCAAGCAAAACAGCCCATCCTCGCACTTGAACTGCAGTGATTCAAGGTTATGTTAACTGAAACATGTTGAAGTAATAATATAAACACTGTGATAAACCAGCAGTTTGGAAGATTTCAGTAATAAATCTGGCCAGAGGGAGTCTGACTGAAATTTGTGATGACATCAAGTGGTTGTTAGTGTAAAAGTCTCCCATTATGCGTCTGTTCTGCATCTATCCGGCATTCGTTGTGCAGCAGCTTTAGTGGCATGTTTTTACTGAATGCTGTAAATAAATAAATAAATAGGTATCTAATATTGTAAATCGTTAATTAAATAGATATGATACACCCACATGTATTTTCCCAGTTTTAAGTCCCTTCAATTTGATCCATTAAAGTGCTACTGAATCTTTATTTCAGAAAACATGTATAACATTTTTACAATAAATACAAAAATGATAGAAAAATCACAGTAAGGTAAATGCAGTCGCAGCTGTGTAAGAGTGCTGAAACATATAATTCCACTAGCTGACCAGCTGGATGATAAACCAAGATCCTTCGTAATCAATTCAGATTCCAACTCTTAACTTTTTTATGGTTTCAGGTAAGACTTCCAAACAATGTTGGCAGACTGCATTGGCACCTGAAGACCAAACACGGGTGAAAGTTTTGCACTATCCAAGTTTTACTTTGACATACAAATAAAACACAAGCTGGGAATATTCTATTTCACAACTTCTCACATCTTTCGGCCTAAAATGGAACCAAATCCAAGCAGAAGCTGACTTCTGAAAATGTTTTGTGACTTTAAGATATGACTGTCACAGATGCCATTTGTATTAGCATTTCATGACACACATTCTTTGACATAACGTTCTGATATAATCAAGTATAAGTTCAAATGATTCTTTAATTCGTTTTCATGGAAGTTAAGTGTCACCTCAGCCACAGAAGGAATGCCCTGAGCATTTGCTAAAAGCCCAGTTCATCACTAATCTGTGTGTGTGATGAGTGGAGAGACTAGTGAAAAGAGGAGCGAGAGGTAGAAGAATGTGAAGGCAGTAGAGCTGAATTCTCATCGGGCAGAGAGAGAGGTAATAAGGTAATAAAGGAATATAGAGTAGCGGGAGAGAGAGATGCGTGGTAGAAGGGACAGACCTGCTAATCCTCACATATATATTCTCCTAATTAATCCTGATTACTACTTTTTAATCGTCCTGCTCAGGCGGCTCTGGGCTAAAGTGACACTTCCTAATGAATTAAACCTGCAATTTACAATTGGTGCACTATGTTGGTTTTGTCGGCCTCCCATATTGGTCTCGTGTGGGATCCCCCAGTCTGTCAGTGGCATGTGGTCTCACTCCACACTAGTTAACTGCTAAATGCTTGGGTCACACCTGCGCCCCTTTTATGGGGTCTGGCAAATCAGTTTGGTTAGTGTTGCGAAGGGAGTGATCATCCCAGTCGCCCCGGCTGTTAAGGACATGTAAGACACAGACATGTATATTTGACAGTGGCTGCTGTATATGTTGCAGATGAAGGCTTGCTGATGATGGCACGTTGTGTAGTCCTGTGTAGCCTTTTGTTTGTTTGCACCAAATCTCTGGTCCACTTTTGAGCTCCTACTGAATGAAGAAAAGCTCTCCTAAAAATGTCCCTGACTCTCATATTGCTACTGCCCAAAAGCATGGCGTGATCAACCTCGACCCCTTTGTCAGTCTAGCGTCTAATGCAATGAAATGCGTTTAGGTGTAGAAAAGGTAAACAGATTGATTGCTGACCTCGCCTTCACTTCCGGGTCAGCGGCACCCGGTGGCCAAGTGGTTCGAGGCCACAACAGTAATGAACTCTGTCCCCCTGCGGTCAGGCCCTCTGCCTCCCTCATTTGAGTGGGTTCATCCCAGGGAGATGGGATCCTGTGAAGCAGTGATTGTTTCCACGATGAGGTGGGAAGAGTAGCGGAGCCATGCTTGTGGATCCCTCCCATGGATTCGCTCACTCAACAGAGCCCCGGCTGAAAAACAATAGCCAGCAGTCGCCCGCTGGCTGATGTGCCTTTGATCAGCCAAATGAAGGCTGCTGGCATTTCTTATGGAGTGGAGATTGCTTATCGATCTATATCAAAATATTCATGCTAATCCCGGGCAGCGAAGACTATTTTCAAGCCGGGTTAGCAATCACAGCTGCCGTCCTGTCTAGAGCAATTCGCTGAGCTGGGAAGTCTAATCAGCTCAGGGTACTGCAGTCAAATGCACTTTGCTGTTTAAATTTGGACCCCTGACATTGATGGAGGAGTCCAGAGAAAGGTGTTGACAAACCAAATTGTTTGTTCCAGCACTATTTTGCTAGAGATCAAGTCCAGAGTAATGCGCAGTGAATTTGTTCATTACTAGATGGGGTTGGAGAGGAGAAGGCTGAGGTTTCACCCGCTCTCCACTGCAGGAGGACTAGTGTTTCAGGAATGGGGGGGTTGAAGGGTTGGGGGTGCAGCTTGGTGGTGGTGTGTGTGTGCATGTGTTTGTGGTGAGTGTGTTTGGGTGTGTGGAGCTGCAGGGGATTGGTAGCCATGATGTGTGTGTGTGTGTGTGTGTGTGTGTGTGTGTATTGTTTGGTGGAGGAATATGGTTGTGACAAAGGTTTACGGGTGGCTGTATGAGTGTGACAGGGTCAGGTTGGGGAGTGTTGTGGATCAAGGAGGTTGAGGACGTTTGGGGAACTAACCCCAAGACTTTTGTTTTGTTTGTTTTTGTTTTTTACACCTTCTCAAAATGAACCCAAGCAACCTGATACAAGAGAGATACCAGCATGTGCTTTTAAGATGTAAAGATCATTACCTGTATTTGTTTAAAGGAGCCATAAGATTTTATTCAACAATTAACTAAAATTATTCAGAGAATGTGAAGAAATAACAGTTTCGATGTTATGTCAAGGACGTCTATGTATTGTGTTGCGGAGATATCCTCTAAGTTTAGCATGCTATCCAGCTAGCCCCTGCCTGCGCTGTATCATAACACCACTTTGTACCACTAGAGGCAATAGTGAGTCACTGTAGCATCCAGTCTTGATGAGGAATCGTCATTGTCAGTCTAACAGTAACAGCCTGCCAGTTTAATAATCTAACCCTGTGTTAAAAACATCATTCACCGGTCCATGCAGGTTTGGCAACATGTCAACAACTGCCCTATGCTGAGGATAGATTTATTCAAGCAAATGTTAGCTCGGCATTAGCATTGAATTGTTATGGCTATCATACTTAGTCAAAGTCCTAGTTACTTAGTTTGCTAGCCAACAATGATAATGCACTATTTATTCAGCACTATTGTAGAAACATTACAATTAGTAAGATGTCACCTAGCCAGCTAGCAAAACAAAACAATGTCAAAAAAAAAAATATGCTGGCTGTAACCGGATGACTAGAAGGGGAAATCTTGACGGACCTATAGCACAGATTCTCCAAGCTTTACACTATATTTAGTGAGTGATGATTCTATGAGCGCGGTGGTGTGTTTACTTGTTTCTTACAAATGTTCTGGTGATTGCTGCTCCCAATTTATTTGGAGTATGAATTCGACAGGTGGCCAATTCTTACAGCACCTTTCAATTGTTTCTGCAAGTATCAAATTTCATGCGAATACCATACGTGGCCTTCTGTGTGCATGGCGTCCTTGATCACAGATTATGTTTCCTTACTTCCTCTGGCAGAAGCCCCTCCTCTGTCCAGTGACGCAGGACCTTCTAAATCTGTCCCAACATGTTAATACTGTCATGCAATTATTGTGCAAAGAAATCTGTGAAGAAAAAGCATTGCCAGAATGGAGAGATTATCCTGCTGGAGGGTTGAAGGGCTAATGTCCTGCCATATGGCCCAGATTGTAATGTGCGTTGTCCTGCTTCAGGGTCAATCATACATCAAGTATTAGTGTCAGGTGGGGATTAATGCTTAATGTTCCCTCACCTCCGACATAGCACACTGTACTTCACCTGGCTCTGGCTACTGCACTGACACCATGTATCTCATGTTAGGTAACGGTAATTTGCTTTTCATGTTGTGAAAAGCAAATTAGCAGAAGAGCACAAAAATAAAGAGAATTTTTTATCATACAGGACATGAGGTAACTCAAATTATTATTGTTATTATTATTATTATTGGAGTACAAAATAGTTATGAAGCTTTTGGGGAAAACAACAAACAGCTCTTCTTTGTCTGCTGCCTGTGTAGCAGCCTGTCGCCTCTGAAAAGGTCTTCCTGTTTGTGTTGCTGTTGCTGCAGAAACCACCGATTAGTGAGATTATTGCTATTGTTGACTGATGCGGGGCCATACATTCTCGCGGAGGGTGATTTACCCCACACTTATGGCATAATGCTTGGCTTCTTCACACTGCAGCCGGCGAGCTTTTCGGTGCGCGTAATCAAGATTTACTTTTCAATTTCCACACTGATATTTGGTTTATATGGATTGTTATTATTCATCCAATAGAGTGCCCTGATATGTGCGCCCAAAAAGAAGCTGTAATTTGATGCAGAGTAGAGCCTGTTATGCATAACCGTATATTATTTGATTATTGCTGCTGTTAAAAGCATCTTATTTTTTCCTCAAGGCATTTCTCTGTCACTTTATAAGGAATGTGTATACAGTATTTCTGAGAGATAGTAATTGCTATGGATCTTGCGGTTGCCTTAAATGGCCCAGTGTACCCAGCCAGCCTTGGTCACCTGGTAGAGTGTTAAGCCACGTCCTGGCTAGGGCATTAACCTAAATGACTATATAAGTAATTAACCTCATAATCCCTTTTTGACTGATTAGAATTGATAGGTTCTTGATCAGTTGACACGAGTGCCTCTCCAAATGAAAGTGGCAAACACAAATGTCAAGGGGGCCAAAACATATTGTGTATTGTAACCTTGAGAAACGTGATGATGGAGAGGGTGGGTTATGGGGTGGGTGTGACATGGCAAGGTGAGATGTGAGATGCTTCTGTGTGTGTGTGTGTGTGTGTTTGTGTGTTTGTGCAAGGTTCACATATGTCAGACGGCAGGATGTAAGGTGCAGGTGTCGCCAGGCTTTGGTGCTGCCTGTCACCTTGTGAATAAACAGCAGTTGTTCGTCGGGGAAGGCGGGACTGATTCATGCGAGATTGGAAGAACATGGCAGATGGATGTACTTTTTCATATGAGTAAATAGTCGCAGCTAGCTATTAACATACCTCCGTGCAGATGGCAAACTGTAATAAAGTACAGGCGATAAAACAAGCCTCCTCGTCGATGGCTGACGCCCAGACGATGTTTGTTCATTTTTACATACAGTGCAATATGTTCTGTAGCACAAGGGCACAATAACTAGTGGGGATATTTAGGAGCGCTTGTTGTTCCTGAATAGTAAACAGTTTTAATGTTGCCGTAAAAGCAGCTTGATCTTATTTGGCTTCACATACCAGAAGTTGAAAACTAAATTTCGTATTCTAACTACACATACACTTTTTACATCATATTTGATCCGATGAAAGACTTAAATAGTCACAAATCCTGAACATATTTACGGTTTTATTCATCGCTCTAACATGGGTTTATGTTTGCTGATGTGACTAGCATGCCGGAGCTAGCCGGGTGCAGGAGCAGCAGCACTGGGTTCACGCTGGATCACGGGTGTTAGCTGGAGCCACTCTGGCCCACAGCTGGTTCCCCTCCAACTGGATGATCTGCTTCTTCCTGACTCCAGAGACCAGAGGAAGAGGCTGGAAAACCCAGACGGAGAGTGAGAGCGGCAGAGACAGACGGGTAGACGGGTAGAAGGGGGTGGAGAAACAGTGGAGGGGGAGTGTGAGTGAGAGAATAAAAAAAGAAGTGGGGGTGCGTGGCGTCAGCACCCAGATGCACTCACCGCAGTGGTGTGTGTGTTTGTGGAGGGCGTGCATGCGTTTGTGGAGCCCAAGGACTTGTCGTCTGTCTGCTGCTGGTTGTGGCAGCCAGCTGTCAGGGGAGCCCAGGGAGAGAGAGGAGGCCAGGTGAAGGGAGGGCCAGCGGCAGACGAGGACTGGAGCCAGCGCCCGCTCACTCCAAATGAATGGTGACAAGAGCGCGAGAGCCATTGATCCACTGGTCAAAGCACCCCTAAGGCTGCAACCTAATGTGCTGAAAAAAGAAACATCAGCCCCAGTCGGGGCTCTGGGAGGGAGACAATCCTCATCAGATGAAACACACCCTCCACACAACATGAAGGAGATCAATAGGCAGAGCTGGTGGAGGTGGTCATTCAATACATTTACATCCACTATGGACAAAATCTTATGAAGAATTATATTTTGACATGCTGTGAGACGCAGTAGAGACAGATTAAAGAATAGCAGGCCCTTTTTGTTGCACGATTTAGTTTATGTTTAAGATTGTCTGAAGGCATTGTTGTACTTCACAGTGAAATGAAAAATGTGGTTTTTATCAGCTAGTTTCTATTCTGAGCATTTGCATTTCTAATCAGGTATTATTGTTAAAAAGTAAATCCTGGCACACATTGTTTTAAAAGAATTAAATATATAACAGCTCTTCTGCCAATAAGCCAATCGCTGTGTAAAAATTACCTCAGAGAAGTGTTATTCATTAAATGTGTAACGTTGATAGTAATTTTCTAGTGAGGTGCTGGGAAGGGTTTTTTTTTTTTTTAAATCCCACACTGATAACATTTCAGGTGAAACTTACCAGAGTTCATCACACATATCTCTGACTTATAGCCATTTCCTAAGACTTTCCAGAGACGTCGTTTGAATAATGCCTCTGAGCTAAAGTACATGTGTTGAGAATTAACAAGCAAATATGCACCAAAAACGCATGTTAAGACGCGAGGGTAGACCCTTTGCAAACAGCACGCGGGCATAATACATTATATTGCCACAACATTGTTCGATAACTGTAATTCCAATCAGTGTGGATAATTACCTGCTGTGGTCCAACTGGCTCTACAGTATCCATTTCTCATTAGAGAAAAAAAATTACATGACTATAAAACATTCCATAAAACGTGTTTTTAGCAAGAGCACATTAAAATTCATCCACCACTTTTTGAATATTGAGCTGTGTCCTAAGTGCTCTGATATGGGTCTTGCTTGGTGCTGTGACACTTGATTGGCCGGTGTAACCCGAGCCAGACAGCAGCAACCAGGAGGGCCCTCTGTGGGCGTAGCGCCGAGCTGATTGATCGGTGATGCGGGCTGAGAGAAATGATTGATTGATTGAGGTTGGTTAGGTGACAAACAATGCAGCGCCTAGCCCATCAAGGTGCAGCCCTGTCAGTAACAATAATCCCTGATTGCCTCTGCTCCTCGCCTCCCCTCCTCCTCTCACCCACCCACCCCCCCTGTTCTCCTCTCCATCCCCTCCTTTGGGACTACACATACAGCTGTATATGTACACGCACAAACGCTAAGACACATACAAACAAATACACACAAACATTGCATGACTACTGGAGCGTTACTCCGGTATTCATGCGCGCAAGTGCTGATTTCAGAATTACAGAAATCAAATGTTCAAGTCTGAAAATGAGAGAACTTCCTTTTCTCCACTGCTCACCCCCGTGTCCCGTCCAGTCACTCTCACAACTCACCCAAACTCTGGTAAATATCAACATCAAACGGCTCTATTTTCCTTAAACACCCACCTGCGTGTGTGTTTGTGGATGTATACGTGTGGGTGTTCCGCTCACTGTTGCCCTGCACACAATGTTCAGAGCGGAGCAGCCAATGGCCCTGGGCCTCTCACGCATATTATTCATATTACTGTTGATTCTAAAAAATTAGTCGCCAGGATATCCCTTTGAGATTGCAGAGATTATCAAGCTCAACTTCAAATACTTCCCAGATTCAGTTAGAACACCACACAGCATCCATTAGCTGGCGAACTTTGTTTCAGGGCATCAATCAGGTGGTGTTTTACACTAGCCAAAGAGAAACATGGGTGTCTTAGCTTTCCTTTGCTTTTGATAGCTCCCCCACTCAGAGCATGGCTAATACTCCGTCCAGCTATTATCCATAGATTCATCTGATAATATGAATTTCTATAATAATTTCATTAAGACCTTCACAACATCCTTTGTTTCTGATTTAACTAATTCAAGATTTTAAGTTTGCTTTCTTGCATAATGTTTCCTACATGTCTGACAGCCTGCCCTGGAGCTCTTCCGCTCAATGTGGGCCGGTTGGCAGGTCTGCTCTGCACATTTGGTTCATGTCCCACACATTTCCTATCTGGTGGGCATCACAGGCATTTTGCTTTAATTGCTAGGCGTTCTCCGACTGAGTGCAGCTGATTTGTATGTTTGTTTGCCTCCCTGCCTCAGCTATTGGTAATCTATTCTCCCTTCTTAGCAGGAGGAAACTCAGGCAGCCAGTGTCTGGATTCATTGAACTGGCAATAGGGTTAGTGCATTATCATGCTGGGTTAGATGTGGAGACATACTTCGCTGGCTTTCCTTGATTGCAACTAAAGACCAGATAGTTCAACTTTTTCTGAGTAGTTTGGAGTTGTGGTAAATTTCCATAAGATGTGGAGAGTTAGTAAAAAATTAGATAAGAGGAAGTAAAGGAAATAAGGAAAAGATCCCTCTCATATTTAAATGTTTTTCCGTTGTTACTTATTACAGGGCTGTGTGTGACAGCAAAACATACAGTATTCCTTTGCAGCAGTGTTATTGAGAGATTAGGGTTTCTTATCCTCTGGAGTAAAGTAAATGGACAATCTGTGAGGAGATCAAGTAAGCAAAAAGCAGATTTTGTCGATAATCCATCTCTGAATATCAGAAGTCAACAACAATAATTGTGGTTGTCTAACAATTATTTCCTTGTTTTATCTTTTTTTTTTCTTTTTTACCTAAATATCGATGAAAAACTGAGATATATCCTATAAGAGTAGATAAGAGGTACTACACATCCAACCGATGTGATAACATTGTTTACTATAAATAAAACCATGCAGGAACTTAGATGAAAGCTGTTTTTTTTTTTAAAGATAAAAAGACCTTGAGGAGAGGGACATGGAATAGTTCAAGGAGCAATAATATAATGGTCTTGACAACAAAATTGAAACATTCAATCAATTAAGTTCTTATCTTAGAAAGATAATAAATGTTTATGAGTTAATACTGTGTCCTTGCTGTTCTTTAAAAATACACTTACTGGAATAGAAAAGCATAAGAGAAAAATCTACACACAGAGGCATGCTCTTAAAACAAGCCCTTCGCCCTTATCCTTATTTTTACTCATATTTCTTTTTTTGGCTACAATCATAATGTTGCGTTTGCAGACAGAATACAGAAAGAGCTTAATAAAATGTGAATTTTGTTAACGTTATGAATCTGTTAACGTGTATGTCTCTTGGTGAAGCCCCAAAAATGGCTCCAAAACACAGCTGCACTTGGTGGCAGGAGCATTTGACCTTGCCTAAACAGGTGGATAAATCCAGCACAAAACCCAGTAATCCTTTGCACTAAAACTGCCCTGTGTTACTTGACCATTTCTTGGCACACGGTGTACTGTGACTCTCCTCCTCCTTAAGCTCACTTCACAGGGAATCACTAAAAAATAACAAGGTGACAGAAAAACGTGTGTCTGACAGAAACTGCACCATGCTCATGACATCATAACACGTGCAAACACCCCGCTTAATAGGTTATGTGCAGAATGATATGCAGTACATCTGGCAGGTTCCACAAGACATTTGGAAATTTGTGTGTCATATTCACATTTCTGAGAAATGTTTTGGCAGCATTGATTACAGCAGTGAGACAATGAGCATGCTGAGTAATCTAGTAATGTTTGAACCTACTTAACCTTGCTTGCTGGTACTTGTTGTGTGTCACAATTAACCAGATACCCAAGCAGATTGTGGCAGCATTATAGCTCACAACTCAAGCATATTGTCATTAGATTAATACCGCTGCATACTAAGGTCTTGAAGTACCGCCAGCACAGTCAAGTGTGAAATATGTTTAGTAAGTGCATAATTATGGCATCTGTTACCCTCCATGGTAGCTCTTAGCACAATATTAACTGAAGAAGTAACAGGTTTAAGTACAGTATGTGTTAATGCTATGATAGCATGTTTAATTGAAATATGACTGGGGCATAATGAAGATTAAATTAAACCCGGAGGTAATCTACTGACACAAAGATAATTGAGTTGCAATCCTCGGGCAATAAAGAATAGCTCAGGGAGAAGAAAGAAATAATCACGGCCCTTTGCTAGAGAGGAATAAGCTTATTTCTCTGTGATGGGGGACATATAAATTCAGCACTCAGATTAAAGAGTGATTAATCAAAGCAGTAATCCACAATTTGAGTGGAATCAGAATGACATATGTCTGCTTTATGTAATTTACTTCTCCCTCCTCTCCCGGGGAGAGCGGTGCTGATTGTGCTATGAGTGCAAGTGTTTTTTTGTGTTGCTTTTCCCCCCCCCCCCCCCTTTGGAGTTCTCTCATTTATGCTTGTGGGATGACTTGATGACTGATCCGTTTGCGTGGGGGGGTGGGGGGGAGAGAAGCTGGCAAAACGTCCCCCCCCCCCCCCCCAGTTAACATAGCACAGGAGAGCGCTTGTGCTCTCCCAAACATATGGTCCCATGTTAGTGCCTGGTCTGCTTCAAAAGGGATTAGAGCCTGCGGGCTGAAGTGTCTCCGTGTCAGCGGTGGCACCCTGCTGCATTTCCAAGCCTCTGCACCGCCAAGCACCAAATAGTGCTCAGACATCCACATATGAGCTCACACACTGACACAATCATGTACACCACGGTGACCTTTAAGCCTACTTGTTTTGTCTAGGGGGAATTATCTTTCTTCTAGGGGTGTTGCATCCAGTTTTTCTAATTATTCTGATGTTCTTGCACAGTGTTTAAAATGTCTGAATCACACGATTGAGGTTATATATCGCACCCGTCTTGTTTATTCCAGTTGTCCAGCTTGAATTGTTTAACAAAGCAACACGATTAGACTTGCACTAGCCACTACCCCTAGCACATTATAACACGCAATCTCAATGCTACAATACAGACATCACACACGACATAAACACACAACTATACACTGCTAGTTATCTTGCATACTATTTTAAATAATAATCCGAAACATCGAATGAAATGTGAATGCACACTGGGTAAATGGATGGATGAACACAACAAATTAGAGATTCACATTTGGATTGTTATTTATTGTCGGTTGGTCTACCTGTCGGTCGTCGGCCCACCACTGTGGACCCGATTTTGAAATATCTCAACAGAGCTCGGGTGAATTGCCATGAAATTAAATTGAGATATTCACGGTGCCCAGAGGATGAATCCGAATGACTTTGCTGATTCCCAGACTTCCAGTGTCACCAGCAGGTCACGGTTTTCACTTGTGCTGAGAAATATGTCAAACTTTACTGGATAGATTGGCAAAAAAGGTTTCTACAGACACTCGTGGTTCTCTTTGAGGGAACTCTCAACACCTATTAGGTGGGTTGCCATGCAATTTTGACACACACACATTGATGTCCTGCTCAGGATGAATAATAGTTTTGGTGATTCCCGGGCTATTCCTCTAGCACCATCCGCAGGTTCAAATCTTTGGATTTTTGTGAAATGTCTTGACAACAGTTGGATAGATTGCCAACCATGGTTAGGTACAGATATCCATGCTGCCCAGAGGATGAATTCTAATATCTTTGGTGACCCTCCTTTTCATCCGGCACCACCAGCTGGTCAGAAATGTAGTTACATCCAATAGATATACCTGCCAAGTTACTGACATTTCCATCAGCCTCAACTGTAATTAGTTTTTGGTGCTAATTATCAAATGTTAGCATGCTAGCACACTGTACTATAATGATTGTCATTGTAAGTGTTAGCACTAAGCCCAAAGCATTTTGAAGCAGCACCAAAAATAGTTATAGGTAGAAAACATTTTTTTTAGTAATGACTTACTTCCTGATGTTGGTGTCACTTGGGATTGCTACATTTATCACTACTGCCTTCTTCTGCTGTTTGTCCACCACTATTATGTCTGGTCAGTCTGTATCTGGATGTCCCACAGGATTTTTGCTTTGTCATTCTCAACCACCTTCGGAGGTGTGTCCCATTTGTGACCTTGGGACTTCCAGCCCATACTTGGCACAGATGTTCCTGTACACTATGCCAGCCACTTCGTTATGGCGTTCCATGTACGCCCTGCCTGCCAGCATCTTACACCCCACTGTTATGAGCTGGATTGTCTCAGGGGCATCTTTGCACAGTCTGCACCTGGGGTCCTGCCTGGTGTGGTAGATCCCGGCCTCTATCGATCTTGTGCTCAGAGGCTGTTCTTGTGCTGCCATGGTTAGTGCCTCTGTGCTGTCTTTCAGTCAAGCCTTTTCCAGCCACTGGTAGGATTTCTCGATATAAGCCACTTCTTGTATCTGTCGGTGGTACATGCCGTGCAGGGGTTTGTCCTTCCATGAAGGTTCCACATTCTCTTCTTCCTCATCGAGCTTCTGCTGCTTGAGGTATTCACTAAGCCATAGGGCCATCTTCCTGATGTACTCATGGATCTTTGTGAATTCATCCTGGATAGTGGCTCTGTGCTCACTAGTCCTCTGCCTCCTTCCTTCTTCTTAGTGTACAGTCTCAAGGTGCTGGATTTGGGGTGAAATCCTCCGTGCATTTAGAGGAGCTTCCTGGTCTTTATATCGGTGGCCTCAATCTCATCTGGGCCAGCTTATTATGCCAGCAGGGTATCTGATGACAGGCAGGGCATAGGAGTCGATAGCTCGGACCTTGCTCTTCTCATTCAGCTGACTTGTCAGAACTTACCTCTTTGGAGGTATTTGGCTGTGGCTGATTTTCTTGCTCTCCAAACCTAAGGATTTCTGCTTGTTTAAGGATACATTTATGGGGCTGAAAGAGCTTTTAAATCCTCATATCCCTGCAGTCGTCTTTTCTTGCCTTTTCACCACGACATTAGGTTTTGTCTTTGGTTTTTACCATTTCCAGTTTTCCATCTTCATGCGCTTTCACTTTCACAGCATGTACACATTTATGTATTTGTCCGTATACTCAACTCTTTCAATATTGGACGAGTTCAACTTTATTGTAAGAATCTTACCTTAATGCATAATAATCCTGTCATTCTACATCCACAGAGATTGAGGGAGGCGTTCAGAGACAGCATGGGGCTCTTCATGGTGTGACAGCTTGTGTTCACATCCACTTCTTCTCTTGAAGGCCTGGAATTCCACAAATAGACAAATACAGATTTCTGTTCCAAAGTACCCGAGTCGTGCAGGTTAGAGGTCAGTCAGGCTTCATGCACCCAGAGGCCTATTTTGGAGAGGTGAATAATTTAAACTGTGCTCAGAGGGGTGGTGTAGCATTACAACCGAAGAAGAATGGGGATGAAAAAGGCAAATTTCCAAGGGCAAAGGGCACAACAAGGAATCATGCCTAATTAGTGGTTACCATGGAGAACGGCTCAGTGTACGGAGTGGAACAAAGACAGGCGTAGCAATTCACTATGAACTAAAGACAAGCACAAAAACCACATGTATCCCACCATTCAGCAGGGAAGTCATGAACTGGTTATGTCACAGATAGGAAGTTAAAACCTGGATAGTCCAATCATTCACCGGTTTCATCCTGACAGATACGCATCCGATTGAAATGTTAGCAGGTTTACGACTGAATTCCTTCATATGCGTTCTTAGTTTCACATACTGCCGTTCTTATATTGCCCCACGTTCATCTATTGACTCAAATGCAGCCACGGTGCACTCTGCGCACATAATTTAAACTCACCTGTTTTCACCAGCTGCCTTGTGTGCAGTTCTCATGAATTAATTAGTCATATAGATTTTTGGGCACATCTTCAAGGACTGAAATCATAAACAATCACTGTACCAAGGTCATAACCTCAACGTGAAAATGGTTAATCCCCGGGCTGATGATAACAGCTCAACGAAAAGGAAAAAGATGTTATCCGTAAATCGACTGTCTGCTATTGATGTTGGTGTCATTATCTCCAGATTGGCTCTGAATTAGAACAATGGCCATTTTAAGTACCATTTCCTCTTCCTTCCAGCCTGCTGCATGTGGTACACATTAGGCAACTTGCCATTAGGCCAAATATCTTCATTTCTATCTTGATTCATATCCTCTGTTTTCTACAGATTTATTATAACTTGGCATTGAATGACAGAAGTTAGCATTTTATTTTGAAAGCTACGTTTTTCCGCAGTGTTATTTATTACTATGAAATCAAATGTTACTAGTGATGGGGACAGAATTCATACTTAGCAGAAAAAAACATCAGCTTCACTAAGATTATAAACGACCAGAAATAAAGGGGGGGGGGGATACTAAAGTCCCACCTCTTTGTGAGTATCTATAGGAAGCCAGTAGGATTCAGGGCACAAAGAGGAAGGAGCTGGGAGGTGGCTTACAGTGAGCTGCTACAAACTACAGCACGCTGGGTCATAGGAGGAGCCAGGAAGACAGAGAGTGTTCCCAGAAGTCAACTGCAGTGAGGCGGGGCGTCAGCCAGCACACCAGCGACCTGCCTTCCCAGCTGCTGGGAAAGATGAAGATACCAGCAAATCTGTGTTTGTTCAGCCACTCCACAAATATCCCCTCTGCAGATTGCGTCAAGCCGAGGAAACGGCACTTGACTGGGATTCTGAAATGATTATTGGTGGCAGTGTCCTTCTGGGGCTGCTTTTATAAATGTGCCAATAAATTTCACATGTCCAGCTTTGTTTTGCTTTCATTAGGCCTCTAATCTCCGTCCCAGGGCCAGGCCGATTCTGCCATGAGTGAACTCTCTGTTTTCTCCAGAGCCAGTGATTAATGACTGGACAGCATCATTACCAATGCTCTGCTCTGGAGTTACATATCTGCCTCTGCTGACACAATGCCACAAACAGAGCAGCACCATGTCCACTGCATATGTGCATATGAGTATATGTGTGCCTGCACAGATGTGGCGTGTGTGAATATTTTGTTCATGTTTAATTACAGGCATACTTTACTATGATTACATTTTTTTGTCAGGTATATCAGTCATTCCGATTATACCAAGTATTTTTAATGTTTTTTTGTGGCCTCTTGGAGTGCTTTTTAATGACTCTAAAGCTATTTATTCCAAGCCTTGGTTCAGACAATGACAATCACCATAGGGTTTATTCCCCTCGTCTCTCTGAAATAACTTGTGTATTCATATCTCTGAAGTCTGAAACACGCTGTAAGGATTGCTAATGGACTCGAGGAATCTGACCTGACAACAACCCTACCTCTTTTACAACGCGGGCATTGTTCATCTTTTCCTTTTAAAACTCATATGCCCATAGCAGCCAGCTATTAACTTGACATTTACAGTACTTTTATCGACTCTTGAGTGCATTGATTCATAACAGTCCTGTAAGTACTCATCTCCCGGGATATTACTCACCTATCCCCCTGATCCTGTAATATCATATTTTCACTCTTTGTTTCAAGTCTGTGCCCCAGGCATGAAGACATGTGCACGGCCCGACAAACCGTGGCACCATAAACCCTGCCTTTGTGCTGGCTGCAGCATACATCCGACTAAGCTGAACGTGAATGTGTTTTCACATGACTAATAGATGATGCCTGCTGTCTGCCAGGCCAGGTTTTCTCATAGTCTAAGGCCAGACAGTGTACTGTTGGAACAGGAAACCCCAGGTTTTTGTTTTGTTTTTGTGAAGTCAAAGAAAGGCAGAGTCACCTGTAGAGTGGAGTCAGCAGGTGCTCTGCTTCTCAGGTCTCAACGCCTTAACTGTCTCGGGAGTGACTATGCTGCCTGCAAACTGGCTGCTAGATGGGAGGTAGAGATGGGGGGGATTTCTCTAAGAATCCAACTGTTCTCTTTGCATAAACCTGTAAAATACAGTACAACTATGGCCCTAAATAAAATGCTCTTCATACCGGTTGGGTGAGAAATAAATACAGCTGGTTATGAAATTTTGATACCACTGTGCTTCGTGCCCTAGATCCAGCAACACCAGTCTGAAGCGAGAACCCTTAACAAATGTCCATCTCTGCTTTGATCAATGATATTTTCTCAGCTATGAAGCTTCCATTGTTTATTCTGCCTTGTTCTCAGTGTTATTCTTTTCATACAAGGTTGAGTATTTTCCCGGTGAGTGAATAAGCCTGTCATTCCCATATTAAACACAACGCTAGTCCAATAAATGGACACCACCTGTTTAAACGGTCAGTGCCATGTTAAGGTCAAGCAGGGCCCTGTTTGATTGGCCACATCGAATGGTCGAAACACGCCGCATGCCCTCTGTGGTAACTTTAAAAAATGTTCAGGAAGTTTGGTTCACCCTTTACGGCCTAGGACATTTCCTACTACAGGAGTTAAGCACTCAGGACAGGAAACCATTTGCTGTGGCTGTAAGATCTCTTTAATGACTGTCTAACTAGAAACAGGCCGGCCTAATTCAGTGCCTGGAGCCAGCAGGAATGGCCTTGCATCTAGACGTTGTTAGAATATTTACTGCTTCTTCGATGGGAGTCTTTTTGACACTGCAGCAATAAAATTTACAAGGAATCCCTTTTTAGCGTGATGCGAGGCAAAGTGTGGTCAAGAGGGGAAAAAACATGCTTGAAAAAGTAGCGGGCCATTAAAGTTATCATTTGTCTTTGTTTATGTGAACCGGGAACTACGGATGGCTGACATTTAAACAGCATTTGATCGGCTGTGTCCCCGCTTAGCTCAGAATGCTCTTGGTTGATGGTCAGCATCATCTGACTTTGCAGTATGTCAGAGAGGGTAAGTGTGTTGAATTGTCGAACCTTAGTTTTAGTATATGTGAAAGGGTCAGTGTTGTCCTTGGGGGGAACAAAGCTGCTGATTCAAACATATTGAGCTTTTAATGTCCTCTAACTTTCTCTTGACTGCTGTCAAATGTTGTCTTACTTCAAATCAAAGCCGTCTTCCTGTCACGAGAGCTGGAGGGCAACCACGTGTACCTTGGAGCTCAGCATTGAACAACTTAGTTGCTTTGTAACTTGGAGTGGTTATGGATTAGGAGTGTTTGTGTACATGTTCATGTGTTACATGCCTATGTGGGTGTCCATGCACAACCGTACACAGTGTCAGTGCTCCTGCTGACTGAGGAAATGAGCCGGGACCACCAGAGGTGATTGTGCATGTGCAAGCAGAGACCAGGATTGGCTTGTTCCAGTCACTGACTGACTAGGCCTGTTCCCTGACCCACCAAGCCTCATCCCCCCCCCAATCTTTGTTTAATAAGCCCAGGGAGTGGTAGCCCTTTTTTCTAAAGTGCCACCGTGTCTGGACAAACTGACACACTTCAGTTTCACTGCAACCCCTCCACCCTCCTTTCTCTTTCTTCCACTGTGGATTTAAACAAATGCAGTCAAACCCAATTAGGGGAGAGTGAGAGCAGCACAGGAGAGGCGCTGGTAATAGTAACTTTGTTCAGCTGGTTCCTGCTGTGACCAGCCCTCATTTAAATGAGCCGCTTGATAACCCTCAGAAATACGATCCCAGTGCGAGAGGGAAAGGGGCAGTCTCTCCACTTTCCTCGTTCCCAGAGGAGCGTCTTTTAACAGGCCTCTCACCTCTCTGTGTCGAGGGGCACTACAGTGACACAGATGGTCCAGTTGGGACAAGGGAAGAGGCTTGACATGTGAAATACTGTAGGTTAACAACAATTATCGAAGCAGAATGCCTTTACAATATTTTAGCTTCGTCTTTTTTCCCCACCAATCGGCTACCTCGTGACGTCTAACATACAGATGAAAATATTAAAACAAATCTCAAGTAAAAGTCTATGTGGTTGGTAATATACTGGACACTCACTGAACTGGTCAAATGTGTTAAACTCTGTGTGGGATAAAACAAATGCTTAGAACAACTCCAATTTGACACAGGTTTCCTGACGGCTCCACAGCAAACTTTGAAGTGTTCTTATCATTGATTTTGTGTGTCTTGTCTAACGTGTCTCCCAGACGGACTCGAGCTGAGATGGGTGCTAAAATACTGTTATCCACATCATTGCATGTGAGGTAATGGAACAATTGATAAGGTCCCCTACTACCTACTGGGTAAACAGTGCATCAGAACATTTTTGCCATCATTCCTCATTCACCCAAAGCTATATTTGTGCCAAATGGGTGATTTAGTTTCTGAAGCTGAGGTCGTCTATTACATGACATCGTTGAGGAGGGAAACCAAGTATCTAAAACTGGTTCTCTGTAGAGAAATTGTTTTCTACAATATGATTCGATCCTGCTGTGAATGTTTTAAATTGTTTTACACTGAGCACATGAATAATAGTGTGAAATGTAAAAAGAAGAAAAAGAAAAATGACTTTTGCTCTCAGGTACTTCTGACCAGGATTCAATGATACTAAGAAAACACAGTTACTTTCAAATTTGTGGGCTTTAAGGTTGGATTTAGGGATACTTTTCCACCCTGAACTAAATAATTTGTGCACAAAACAGAAGCAAATGGATACATTTTCTAGGGAGGGGGGTCAGAGAGCTTTGATCCGTTCCCCAGTATGTTTCACAGCTGATCTTACAGCTCGACTGGAGAGCTGCTGTAGGCAGATGGCCCTTTTGTCACTGTGAAAATAAAAATCCAATAAACCTGGTAATTATATCAAATGCAGGACACTGTTGACAGGATCTAGCAATGGGCTGCTTTTTCCCCTTCTTCTGGTCCTGAGAATGGCAAATAAGATTTATGAGAGTTTTTGTACCAAACACACCAGCTGATACAATGGTGCTTGTCTCAAAGACAAACACCAGGCCACCTTTGTTGCCCCATCATGGGTGTTTTTACTCTATTTTGAACGTACAACAAATTAAATAAAGAAATATAGGAATTATGGCTTAAATATGTGTCACTTTCGGCAAATTACACATGCATGTTATACCAAAAACTAACACTAATCTTTTGAAATCGCAACTCAGGATGTCACTTCATGCCGAGGCCTGAAATGTTGGCCGGTTTTCTCTGAGAGTTGCGTGTGATTGAATGTCTCCCCATTACACTGATAGCAGATCAGCGAGGGGAGCCTGTTGGGTCTTTGATAGGCAGTTAATGGTCCATGAGGCATTGGGACGAGATATCTCTGAGAATCCACAGGTCTCGTTTCCCTTATTCCCTTCTCCACCCTCGCTGCACCAATCAAGCCGTAACACCGGCCTGTGTTTACACTTTAAGCGACATGATTTACAGGACCATGAGGTTGATGTCAGTGCCAGAAAGATGACAAACAATAAAAACAGGAGGAATGGCACTCTTAACAGCCACAGGACAATAGCGCAGCGTGGCAGAGATATATTTTAATATCCTCGATGTTCTTTTGTGGGATATAAAAACGCTTACTTGCATACTTAGAGGTTTGAGTACACACAACATCATCAATGCCGCGTTGAATGGTTGAGGTCTTTTTGTGAAATAATTTTCTAGCCAGCTTATCTGTCAAATGTGTGTTTGGCAGCGCGAGGCCAAGTCACAGCCCATGTGTGGCACTGTCACATTAATAACACAGATGTGGGGGTGGTCTGGGGTAGAGGGGTTACGCGGTCAGGCCCTTTTATACACCACACTGAGGAAGCCTTTGTAGGTGCTGGGGCCACACTTTAAGTGCCTCTTTATTTTGGCTCTCATTACACGCTCCAGTCCCACAGCATATACTGTTGTATGTGTGTGTGAGGGACTTGAATGTAATGCAGAAGTCCCTCTGTGGAAGCCAGTGTCGCTAACCAAACATTTCTCTTTTGCCTGCTCAGTGAAGCCCCTCGGCAGCCCTGCAGCTTGTCTTGCTGGAGCCCCGGTGGATGTAGAACACCAGATCCTGATTTATGCAGCCTCTTTTATTTGACATTGTTGTCAAACTTGATTACAATTATGTATATCAGAGTCCTTTTTGTTGTTGATTGTTGCAGGGTGTTATAATCACTTTAGTGTGATACGCCACAATGGCAGACACAGCTGTTTGAGAGGCTACAGACGTCTGCTTGGTTAAAAAAAATACAACATTGAGATGGTGACGTCTTGCAGCGGCCAACCAGATCTCAGATGGCAGACCACGCCCAATTCTGCCGTGATAGATGTTTTGCACTTTCATAAAATATGCAAAAACCAGATTTTGCAAAGTATTCCTGGGTTTTTCGACTGATGGACATTTGAAAGTCATCAGTTGTTCAAACAAGACTGAAAGTCTGTTATCTGGGCTGCAACAAAAGTGTTCAACTGACAACATACTGAAGATATTCAAAATTTGTAGAGCCTCATCAGTTGTGGAATAGGAAGTTTGTCCTTAGGTGGCACTAGAATAATGCTAATGGAGTCCAATCAAAAGGGTTTATGTCCTGGAGTCTACAAAACAGTATTCCAAAGTTCAGAAGTTATAAAAAATTATTTGAAACCAACCACATCATTCATGGAAATGTGGAATGTGGTAGTTGACACCTTTCTGTTTTTTTTGTCACCACGCCTCATCAAAATGCACCAGCCAGTGCAACATCTAATAAAATATCTTGCTCTTGTGTCATCAAGATTTGACACAAGTTCAACCATTTTCTGACAAAGCGATGCCTCCAAAAACCTCCACAACCTCCTGCACGAAGGAGCTGTGGTTATAATCAGTGCACATATGAACCCCTCACCTTGTCCCTAAGGCTGAGCTCAGACACCCGATGAAGGAAGCTCCACAGTCAGAGGTCATGACCATGGGTGAGGGTCGGACCCTTAAATCAACTGGTAAATCGAGAGATTCACCTTAAGGCTCAGTTACTTCTTCACCATTACATTCAGGTAGCACACCTACATTAACTTCGGACGCTGCACCAGTCTGCCAGGCTTATGCTCCAATTCACAATTAAACAAGACCCCAAGACTAAAGATTTACCAGATTATTTTTGGCACTGCATATAGTTTTGCCTCTCCGATGCTCATGAAAGTTAACACCTCACCGAGTCATAAAGTAAATTACATTCAAAGCCCTAAAAATAGATTTGTTTCTTTGTACTAATCATGAATATGAGTGTTGTTCATTTGGAGCTGACCCTGTTCGTGTGCTGATTTCACTCCACTGTGCTGTATTATGCACAACAAAAAAAAGTTATTTACTGTGATTCTCAAACACTTACGCTATACCATAGTCGCGGTGGCAAGCTGCTGTCGGTCACACACTTATTCTCACAAGCTCTTAGGCAAACATGTAAACGTGCGAGCAGTGCGTGGTGCATTATTTTTAGACGTGAGTGGCAGCACGCTTGTAAACACTAGAATGTTAGATTGCAATTTTTATTTTAGCAGTGTTCTCAGAAGGTGCGCTAATCTGGCAGCGCTCTGATTGTTAAAGCATTTAGAGCATTCTGACTTTATACTTATCTTTTGTCTGTCACTTCTGATTGGTCTTGACAGAAAATTATTTCTTTTCTGTTATTTGTTAAGAACATCATAGACTAGAATTTGGATATGTTTGATCCAGCGGCCCCAATGACATTTGCATCAGACACAAGAATGGTCAAATTCAATTGGTCATGTGGTTAATTAGCATACGGGGCCACAAATTCAGACTAAAATGACCCCACTGTCTAACAGTGGTCTTCCTCAAACCTTGGCTTGGTCAGTAAGTCATTATCAAGCAGGAGCAGCAGATGGGCCCCTCGGATTCTCCTCTTGACTTGTCAGAAACATTGGGTGTGTTTAGGGAGAGGACAAGAAAAAGGGTGAACTAGGAAGCAGCAGGGCACAGCCGCTGAGCCCCACCTGTCAGCTCACATGATGAATGAATCAGCTTCACATCAATCTGATGCTGAAGCACCTATAATTGGATTATTTACACTGCACAGAGGCACATGGGGTCTGACCATCTTAACCCCAGGTGGGTGCTGGACTTCTGCTCTTGGGCCATGGACTCTGACCTACAATCACTATCCCACTGCTCTGCTGGTTATCCCCAGTTAACCAGTTAAGACTACTAAAGTCTAATAGCATTTATTCAGAGGAAAGTTCAATGTGTGCATTGCGCTCTCCTAATAATCCTATGACCTTAGAATGATTGTGTTGAGACTTGAAAACTAAAGCAGAAGACGGAGGTGAGGGACATTTTTGACTCAACATGGGGTAAGAGTTTTGCCTAATTGAAAATGTATTAATGTAAACCGAAATAAACAATGGCTAGCACAACATCTGAATGAATTTAGGGGCTCTTGAACATCACTACTAATTTTGTTGACTAAGATAAGAAATGAGCAATTTATTTTATTTTTGCATGATCAGAAGGCAAGCTAATAAATACTTGCTTGCAGCTAGACTTTATTAATTGACTATTGCTAATGAAAAGCTCATCTTTGCCTATGGATTCAAAATTCATGCATTTCCAGACACCTGCTTTTCTAGCCACAGAACTGTGATAACACTATAGAAGATACTACGAGGATATTTCTCCAAGAAGCCAATTAAATAACACCTTAGAAAACACTCTTCACAAGGTAACCTATCGATATAGGTACTGTAATACTGTTCAAATGCGCCTACATACATGAATAAATCTAATTTATTCCTCAGAAATGCTGAGGAAAAAGCTAAATGCTACCATTGTCCCCTCATCAGCCGATGTTCATGTGTCACATGTTGATTTAAACAATGGATAGTAGTCAGTCAGTCTGTCCTCTTAGACCAGCAAGTACAGAGTGGCCCTATCAAAATTGGTTCCAAATCATGAAAATAAAGGTTTGGATCAAATAACACATCTTAGGCAAATCCAAACTTCCTTCCTGGAGTCCTGTCATTACTGTGAGGTTGCCAGGTAACCAGCGGAGACTCATGTAAGCCCCTGGCGTGGCCAAGAATTTGCCTCAGCACAAACTGTGTGTAAAACAGAAACTTGTTGTTAAATTAAGTTTTTATACAAATTAAACAGAATAATAGAACTTGTGTAAGGTGGGTAGGTGGATTTTGTCACCTTTTTTGTAGAGCCAGGTTAGCTGTTCTGTTTTCAGTGTTTATGCTAAGCTAAGCTAGGCCTGCTGTCTCTACATTCATATTTAACTACAAGAAATGATAGTGGTGTCAAACATCTCTAACAATATCTAACTCTTGACAGGAAAGCTAAGATAATTATTTCTCAAGAAGTTAAACTATTCCTTTAAACATCAAAAATGTGGTCGGTCTGTTTTTTTCTAGACAAAGATGCAGTTTTGCTTTTCTATCTTCATACGTTGAGGTGACGAGTATCATTTTATTAGTTAAATCAAAATGTTTTGGGGTTTTTTTTGTTCAAAGTCTTACCTACCTTTTCTCATGTCCAACAGGAGAAAGTGTCATTTCCAGTATCTGCTGTTTTCACAGTCATTTGTTGGGGAAATATGTATCCACAGTAATAATTGGACCCAATCATGGCATTGACAACCTGGCTTGTGATTAACTAGCTGTAACGTGTAAAAATCCCCTCACAGAGCTGTTGTGTCATTTCTTTATCTTCCAGGCTAAATTCACTCTGCTGCTGATTTGTAACTCAAACTGCATGTGGAGGAAGTTTAAGTGACTCTATCTACAACGGGAGATAGTTTTCTTGCCCCCTGGTGACGACAGGATAGAGAGTGACTGTTGGGATATGTGGTCTGCGACATGTTTCTTTACAGCAGAGGTGTCTGTGTCACAGCTCACAATCCTGGGGACACTGTGAATTTATGCGTATAGAAATGCACCTTCCTCAGAACAAAGTCTTGGCAGAGGACAGATTCATTTTGTCATGAAGCATTTTCAGTTTTATTTTAGCCAGTAAAAGATTTAATAGAGGAGGATTTTTAACATTGGATTAATATGTAAATTTCTACGAGGGCTCTCTTAGGTTATTGCTTATATGATGCTTTTATGAGTTTGGTTTTGAAAATGAACAGAGCAATTGCAGATGAAATGTAATGTATTACCTGGACAAAGATTTGAGTGTGACCTCTGAAGAACTAAATTATATAAAGTACAAATGGCATTAATCATTCCACCCTACGTTGCATTTGTTTATCTTCTGCTTCTTGTTACAAGGCGTCACACAGTATTGTGTTGAGAGTAGTATCGCGCGAAAGTTAACTGCAGAAATTTCAGACACCAGAATCACCAGAATCATGCAGTTCAATAGTTGTTGCTTTGTCAGAGAAAACAAAAACAAGTGTAAGTTACTGAGATAGAGCTGTGAACCTCAATTAAAGCTGCAAGCAACAATGAACGGGCCCTTGAACCTTTCCGCACTGCGGGAGTGCTGGCGGGATGCCGGACGACGCGGCTGTGCGGTAGCTGCCTGATAATGTTCCTGGGTGAAGTTTTGAAAGAATGAAGAAGACAAACATCAGCCAGAGTCAGTCCTTCCTCCTCCCTCTGCTGCAGTGTCATGTAAATCTAATGATGATTGTCTCACAAGGCTCACTTCCTGTTTCCAGTAGGTGGCGCTACGACTATGATTGAATATTGGCATATAGATGTCCTCAGACCTGTAATCTTACGCAGCATGTGAAATTTGGAGCAGATTGGATCACGTACACTCAGGTTACAAGAACTTCCTGTTTCATGGTGGAACATGGAAATTCGACGATTCAATGAAATATCAAACTTAAGCAACTTTACATCACTAAGGTCTTTAGATTGCGCTAGGTTGAGTTCATTAAAGTACAGAGCTTGCAAATGACAAAAAAATACCCTACGATTTCACATAAAATTCAAAATGGTTGACTTCCTGTGCATTTTAGAGGCTTTTTTTTAAGTCTGGACATGATGCATATGCCTACCTAATTTCATACATCTAGGTGAAATATGCCACAGGGGCTAGTTTGTCAACATTTTGTAGGGTGGCGCTATTGAGCCATTTTGCCACACCCATACAAAAGTACTGTAATACACTTACATTTTCACCACTTCTGAGTTTTTGAGCAGTTTTAGCCCCTCAAAAATGCCATACATTTGTTGAAATACTAATAATCACGGCAAATACAATACCTGATAAATAATAATTCCTTCAATTAAAATAGGGACCTAATGATACTCGGTACACCCAGGATCCTCATCACTTTCATGCTGCAGTCTACAAAGTGGGTTCTCTGTGATTATGCTTAAACCCACCCCACGCTGCATACTTATTTACTCTGATGGAAAAACAAAACAGAAATGTGTGCTGTCCACTGAAGAAAGTACATACCCATCTTTTTGCATACTGCATAAATTCTGTGGAAAATTCCGCAGGATTGTTTTTTATTAGGGTAAAGTTCCCAGGAGCTGCACAGCCAATAAAAAGCCAACAAGATAAAAGAGCAGGGAGGATTAGGAAGGGATGAAAGCTGTAAAATTTTCCATATTATCTTGTGAAAAGCTATGTTCTCTGCTCTCTTATTACATTTACATTAATTATTCTCAAGGACAGAGCCAAAGCGGTAGTAATTTGAACTTTCAGCAAGTCACCCCCGACGCACTAATTCGGATACTTTTTTCTTCAGTGTTTTGACGTTCATGTCTTTTGCTCATGGCAAGAAAATGGCAATGGCCTCATAAATTAAGTACATTGTTGTGCAAAGACGACCTGACTCACTACCCCCCCCCCCCCCTTTAGCCCTGTGTGTTGCGTGTCTAAGAATCGCACCACAAGTCGCGGAGACTCATAAAAGGAGAGGCGAAGAGACATTGAAGTATCTGAACCTTGCAAAGATAAACAAACTGAGGTATTCATTGCACATTTTATAGGCTGTCCAAAGAATTCTGTCCTCTCAGGACTTTTGAGACTTTAGTGCTACAGATCAATTTGCACAATCAAAAGCACACATACACTCCTCGCATGTATAAAAGCAACAGCATCCGCACATGACCAGGTCTATACGCTCCATACAGGCCCCAGACACAGACACACACACACTCACAATAAATAAATAGTTAAATAAATGGGCTTTGCTTTGCCCAGTTCATGGATCAGTTTTCACTGTTTAGTTCTAAGAACCATCTGGGTCTCTCCTTTCACTCAGCTTTGTGGAGCACAGATGCTCCTTTTGTGGTGTGCTCCAAATCTTAATAAGCAGTTAAAATATTTACCGAGGTGGGCCTTTTCTTTTTCCCCCATCAACCACATTTTCCTCTACTGTTTCTTTTTTTTATTATCATTATTATTATTTATACCTTTTCACCGGCAAAAAATGGAGATGTCCACTAAATGTGATTGATTGGGCTTAAAAATGGCCATTATTGCCATTAAGCCCCACATGTCAGCTGCTGCTTTTGTGCCGGCTGTATTTCTAAGCTAACCAGTGATCCATGAGCGCAGACAGGAGGGGGAAGAATGTAATGCTCTGAAAGAAATGCCCATTTCTCTATGGATCCTTCACTTGATTAAAAATACAGCTGCAGACACTAGCATACAAGGTGGAGAGAGTCAAAGAAAGAGGAATGAGAAGAAAAGGGAACGTGAAACGAGGGAAACCCTGATGTCATAAGAAAGGGAACTCTCACTGAATTGGAGAAATAACTTATTTTAAACCGGCAGAATAGAAGAACAGTGGCATATTGGGGACAAGCGTGCACATGTTTAAGAGTATGCGCATGTAGTTGTGTGGCAAAGAGTTAACCGAGTTTCCAGCACACGTGGGAATCAAAACGTGTGGAATGTGAGTAGGGGGTTGGTGCGAATCTGTTTACTGTTGTTGTTACTAAACAGCCTACTGCGTTCAGTTAGTTACTGTTACTGTTCACCATGTAATGAAAAAATGTGAGAGAAGCAACCATTAAAACCATGTTTAAAGGATACCTGGAGCGTATTTCTCACACAAAGCTTTCTTTTGCAGAGGTGATTCTTTTTTTCTTTTCTTTTTTTTTTTTTTCTCTAACCAAATCCTAAAGTGTTTGTTCAAAATGAAATATTTTTAAGGAGAAATCTTTCTTGAATCTGTCCACTGTGTAACGGTGTGTGTGTGTGATTCATTTACAGGTCGTATGCATGTAGGATTTTTGGAAGTCGTGATTGGGCATGGCTGGCATCATAATTGTGTGTTTAGATGATATGAGTAAGGCATGACCTCATGGGAGATATAAACAGCACAGCCTCTTAGTTGTGTGATTCAGTGAGTCATCGCAGTCACACAGTGGTGTTTGGGTTTGACTTCCTATAAATTTAAAGTATTTAAAGGCTTTTGCACTTACTGTAAGTGGACTAATACGGCCGTCTTTAAGTTACCCAAAGGATGAGGCCCTTTCACTGCTTCAGAAATATGTTTTGGGGCATTGTTAAAAGCAGGAAATAGTCATTTCGCCATGCACTTCCTGTAGAGAAGGTTCCACAACAGCTCCATTCCCCTTACATAAAGAAAGCAGGAGAAAAGACAGTGAAGAAATGTACACGTGCTGCTTACATGATTCCTCGATTCATCTTTCCATGTCATATGTTGTGTTTTTAACAGATTCCTTTGAATGCATATGTTTGGAAGGGGGGGGGGGGGCACTCTAAATGATGCAGTAATAATTCAGTACAGTAAGAAATTTGCATTGCTTACAGGTGGTTTATGTGGACCAAGGCTTGTAATCAGAACACTGATTGAAGCCTGCTGCCTGTGGAGCTTAATAGCGTCAACTTTATCTCTTGTAACACAGAGGCGATTCTTTGGTGCTGGATGACATGATCCAGTGACTCAGACCCACAAGAGACACTGCAGTGACAGTCATGGCAAGAGGGCTCTCTATAGAAGCCATCAGTCATCTGTGCTCAGCAGCTCTGGCCATTAATTTGTTGTGTGGGACTGTCCGCCCCCAAATCCTATTGACTTTTTATGAGTGACAAACACAACCTACACATTGCAGGCGTTTTATCTCAACCTGTACAATGTCACTGACATGTTTTCTTCCATTGTTCGCTAGATGGCACAGGATATGCTTCTGTCTGCCTCGTTATATTTTCATAACTGCGGAGTCGTGTTGATACAGTGTGCCGGGGAGGACAAAAAACACGAGAACATGCGCGGGGTCTGGAAAACATGACCTCACACGTGTTGTAGAGAGGGAAGATTCCCAGCGGTCGGAGCACTGTTGTTCCTCAGAGGGGAAGTGCCCGAGGGTCCCCGAGGCCATCGAGTGACCTCACCAGGTGAGATATCGAGCAGAGAGCAGTCTCCTCAAGACGCCCACCAGCAGCCCGTTGCAAACGCAGCAGCTGGAATTAGGACACGGTGGCGGTATTCAATCCAGAGCGGCGTATGCGCCTGCAGGTTTTCATTCCAGTGCAACACTGCAGCAGACGATTTCACTGATTAGATCCTCGTCTCTGGTTGAAGGCATGCTGTGAAATCAACTGGTGTTGTGTTTGGTTGTAATGAAAACCAGGACACACACCAAGGCTCTCAGTGGCCTATGAAAGTACACACCAGTTTTGCTAAATTCAGTTCATTCTTACTGTGGATGGCTACAGCAAGTAACATAAAATGCAATATAGGTTTCGCACATGTCAACATGATAATAATATGGACTTCTTTATTTAGTTTGCTTTATGAAACAAAGTGATGATGCAACCTCACGAATCTAAATGTAATCACCACTGTAACAAAAAACAGATGTATAAAAGTTTTTTGCGAGTGCTCCTTATTAATTTATGCAAATAATCTACAGCATCGTAATTAGTGTGAATGGTGCAGATACCCACTGCATGATTGAATCAAGTGCATTTTTCAGTAATCATTGTGCCAGGTGCAGCTTTAATGTTTCATAATCAAGTAGTTCATAGCCCCACTTATAGCGGGACCAGTAATTTGTAATAGCCAATGTAAAATGTTGGATTAATCAATGCATTGCACTTTGTGAGTAAAACTCTTGTTAGTTTACTGTTTAGTGATTGTAGAGCATCACACTGGAGTGCAAACTCTTGTTGACACTGCACATCAATGATGTTGGCCCCACCATCCCTGACTGTCCATCACTGCTCTGAAAGTGCTCTGTCTCTGGGCTCCTTTGAAATAAGTCATCTCTTTTGCTTCCTTTATCTCTTCCTCACCATCCCTGTCTTCCTCTCTCCAGCCATCACTCTCTTCCCATTCTTAGTGATGGTGCGTTTGTTCTGTGAAGCGGATGCCACGTGGGTCTCCCTTTATAGCACTGCACCGTTTGTTTTATTTATCTGACAGGCGTCCCCCCCGTATTGTCCCAGGTTATCAGCGCTCTCCTTGCAGATCACGTTACCCCTTGTGTGAGGCTCTGACCCATCTCAAGGTTCACCTTTAAATCTGATTCTTATCATTACCTCCGTGATAAATAGGCAGGGCTTAAGAGGAGATTATTCCCCTCGTCCCGTTCCCCTTTTCCCACTGTCGACAGTGCTCTCCGTCTGGCCCTGAGCTGTCATCCTAGTCTCAGTCAGGAGGAAGGCAAATACTCAACTCTGTTCCTTTAAAGATTTGGTGACTTTGGAACAAAAAAATAAAAAGGACTACCGCTGTTCCCATGTGAATGGTCTCTTATCTCCAGTGGGCGTCCTTAAAACCCTCTTCCCACTCTGCCTTGCTCCTCCGAGAGTTAGTCAGCACATCGTCATACTGACAACTGAGCTCCCCCATCGATTTTTCACACGGTTCTTATCTGGGGCAATAGTTTCAGAAAGTTTTTTTTTTTTTTACTATTGAAAGTGGTGTCATTTCAGATGTAATTCCCTCTCTCTCCCTCTGCTGTGCATAACAGGTCCCTCTCTGGTCTTGTTTTTCATGATTGTCTCACTTTTGCTATCTTTTCTGCTGTTCTGTTGCTTCCCCGTGCTTATCATCTGTATAAGCTGCACTGTGCATGATTTCTGTGCAGTAATGCGTCAGCCTTTCCAGCCTGCATCACAATGTGGAATTGCAATAAATGTGCCTCCCTCCCCATCTAATTAAGATATTGTTGTTTTGCACCTTTTGCCCAAAACATCTGGAAAGTGTTGTTTGCCTCTGCCACCTCCTGACTTAGCATTTTCGGGCCAACTGCATGCCATTTATCTGTGCTAGCTGCTTATGTTTAATCTTTGTCCTTGTAAATTTTTACATTATTTGCAAACAATAATGTGTAAATCATAGCGTGATCATGGTCATTTTCACATGAACATACAAACAAGACAGTATATTGTAGCTCTCAGTCTTGACAGCATTAAAGTGTTTAGTCTTTGTTTAGCTGATGCACTTTTATACTTGGATTTGTACTGTTGCACTTTTGCAGATTATGTGTGTCCGTATGTCTCCTCATCATCTCTTTCATAGGGCTGTGGACACTATGTGTGACTGAGTGGTCAATCATGGCGGCTTTGATTGATAGTCGCTAACAGCCAATCCTGCCATCCACCATAGGGAAATATGGAATTCATTATTTAGTTTCCCATGTGTGGTCAAAGGTTAAACTGAAACAATGATAAAAGGGGGGGAATCGTTTGCTTTGGACCGCGGATGGGGGAAGGGGGGGGGGGAAGACCTCACGCTAACATTAGCAGCTGGCTTGTCTCACCTATATCATGTGGACAGTTTTAATAGCAGTAAGCTGAAAGAAGTGCATGACCGGGTGATGGAGGACACTAATGTTAGTCCTGGGTCGCAATATCTAACCCGGGTTCACAATCTTTAAGTAAACATTTCTGAGGATGCATACGTTCGACCATATTTATCAATGTGAGAATTCACAGCTGCTGTCGCGCAACCTGAAAAAAGCTAAATTCTAGTCACCACACTGGTGGTCTTTGTGCAGTAAAGTCATATGGCAGATGGTTCTTGTATATTGTTTTAGAAATTACACATTTATCCTTCACACAATGGAATGTTATGTCTTACACTTACATCTCGCACCATTTACTGATTAATAATGTATTAATGCTAATCATCCATTTTCAAATTCTCCACTATCAAATCTAGCCTCAACTCAGCATATGAGACTGACCTTGTGACCTCTTGGCATTTTCCTATTTGGCACAATTATTAGATGAAATGACCAGTATGATCTCCTTTCAAAAGCAGCCAATTCAAAAGACCTCCATTCTTTCTCCATAATGTTTGGGCAGCCGGTTAACAAGAGCAGACTGGTGCATTAATGATGATAGATTCCACACCCAAGACCTTTGGAGAACAATCACTCCCAGAATGCCACGCAAGAGGCTGACCTCCTGACCTGTCTCAGGCCACACAGCAAAGGAAATCTATAAGCATATTTGGAGGCAGAAGCGACCAGTGGCCAGAGTAACTGGCCAGTAAGCTTAGGAGCCTGTTTGCTGGACAAACATGCTCAGGCATACAAGCCCCACAGCTGGAGAATAATGCCATTGGAAGCCTCTTAAATATCCTCTTAAAGATATGCAAATCTTTTTAAAACCTAATGAAACCCAATCTTATTTCACAACAAGCTGAATTTTGTTTCAAAAAGACAGAAAAAGACGAGTTGAATAGAGTCCCTTAGTTTTTTTGTGTGGGAAACTAGTCATCTTTGAACTCTGAGGCGTTCTATCCCACCTCAGCAACCACTGTCAATGTGAAGCTGACCTGTTTCCTTTTCGGGGTTTAAGCTTTTCAATCAAGTAGGATCCTATTCACCATCATGCTACTGTACTCCATCGCATTTGCATGACATAGATATTAAATGTATGTACGTCTTCCTGTTTCCTTCCTCCAGGCATCTTTACAGTTAAACAAGTTGTCTTGTCAGGGCCTCTGTCAGGCTGTACTGAGGCACAATGGTGCTTTGAACTAATGTCAGCATGCTAACATACTCATACAAGTTAAACATTTGACCTGATGATGGCGCTACATAAAAGGTTATGGGATCACCAAAGTTATTGCAAGACATCTTGAGAGGGACATGAAAATCTGCTCCAAATATCAGGGCAATCCATCCACTCAAAACTGTGTGTGTTAACCGCCGTAGAGTAAAGGTCTGGGGATTCATCCTCTGGCGACCGTGAATGGCTGAGCCGCTAGTGTGGCTAACTACGCACTGGTGTGTGTTTGTAGTATGAGGATTACAACCACATGCTAAGCCAATACACTGTATACAGTGGCTCAGTATGAGTAAAGCAAGCTGATACTGTGCATCAGTGAGGCTTGATCACCCATTCTGTGTGCAGCGGCTGTAATTTTCCCAAACACCTGCCTTGACTTAACTATCAGCTGTGGTTCCTGTCGCTTTTTACACTTTACCCAAATAGGTTGGCAGGCTTTACAAGCAGGGCGATAATCCTACCTTTTTATTGCTGCTAAGAAGGCTACCTCCACTGGCTGTTGCAGGAATAAACGCTCGTGCCAGTGTCTCAAGCTCAGGGCCCAGTGTTTATTTTCCTTATTTTTGATGCCATTTGGGAATATTGGTAACAAAGCAGGCATATAGTAATATGAAATATCTTGCTGTAAATATTCATTGTTCATATTTATAAATAAATAAATGAACTGAATATTTGTATCTGTTATTCCAATAAGAAAATGTCAGTTTCTGAAAAGAAAAGGTTGGGTCTGTTGGATACTGCTGCCCCCTTTGGCAACAAAACAACCTTGTCAATCACTGGAGATTATATTCTGCTGACATAACCACACAAAAACATGAACTTTGACACAATTTTTGTTGAGGGTGTTTTTGAAGGAATCAATATGGGCGAAACAAAACTTTGTCAATAGAAACTTTGGAGATCATTCATTTTGTGGCCGGTTTGATGACAACAAGCCACTGTGTGTGTGTATGTGTCTGTGGTTGTGTAGGGTTAGATATTGATTAATCTCCCATCCTTATCTCTCACTAAGGGGAGGTGGAGCGGGGGTTTCATGTGAAACCGTAAATGGGACGTTTCATAAAAGTCCATGGGTACAAACATTGTGCATTCAAGGACAAATTGTTTTCCATGAAAAAGTGAACGATCAGTTCATCACTGAGCAAACGTTAGTCATTGTTTGCATTCAGAAAAAAAAAATTCCATCGAGGGGCAGCTTACTGAAGTCTGGGGCATTTGGCTCCCGTTCAGTCAAATAGTGAGCGTTGATTCGTTTGTCCCCAGTGGCAGCAAAGTAGTTTGTTAACCTTCCTGGTAGATTATTTCATAGCTGCCAAGGCTATTGCCCATTGAAACAAATAGGGCCACAGTAGTCTGCTGGGAGTAAATTCTCACAATGATTGTGGTCTCTTCCTGAAATGATGTCATACCAGATAGAGAATCGTGAAATTCTCCAGTCTGATGCTGCTGTGTGTGGAGGATAATGAAACATATTTAAACCCAGCAAGGCAAGTTGATAAAGAACATATTCTTAATCACAGAAATTAACTGCTGGAGTAGCCTTCTGGCTGGAACATGAATCATATATACAAACACCCACGCCCAAAAAGCTACCCGTTTCAATCTTTGCGTTGTACTGTGGCCAATGAGTAATTTAGAATGAGCACCGTAATGTCAGGAATATAGGGCACAAAAAAAAACCCAACAACAAACAAATAAAAATAACCACTGTTTTTACTGGATTCTACTTTATTACTTTGATTACAATATGTTGTTGGTGACTGGTTCAGCTTCTGGGAAAATCCATGACCAGTCACATAATTGGGGTGACTCGTGAAAATATGATTTCATCCATCCATGTTTCATGTTTACATTGTGAGTCACTGCTGAAACTCCAGTCTCTTTCCTTTATGATATTAGTGAGTCACGTGGCAGCAGGCTGTGAAGAGACACAACATTAGTATCAGGAGGACAGACGGATTCTCTGGTTGATCTCTTTGCTGGTTTTTTGTTGTTGCCGAATGGGGATCTATACTATCTTGTTTCTATCAATGTCAGATAGCAGCTCTGTGTCCGTTCAGTGATGGCATTCCTGCTGGGAAGGACTTAGTGATTAAAACAGACAGGTGTTCTTAGTCCTTGGAGAAATAAAGACAGGAAACCATCGATGGCAACATGCGGCCATCATGGAGGAACATCCATAAAATAGATCACGGCAAGGAGAAAATCAAGAGCTTGAGGCGAGAAAGATCCTCCATCGAGTAGGGAATCATTGCTGGCTGCTAAACTAAAGTTTTTAGTATGTCTTTCGGGACACTGGCCGCTCAAACATTCTTTAAAGGCCAATGTTATTGTCTGCATGTATCTGTACAAATACATGCAGTATTTATTTCGTTTGTGATTAACATATGGTGTATTACAGCAACAGCATGTGAATTTGAGTCATCAAAAGTTAGACTCCACAATCTACTACAGCACTTTAATCGTTAAAGCAGACAATAGTCGGTATGAAATATTAAAAGCAATGGCTGTGGAATGTTAATCCATTTTTCTATTTGGCCAGTGACCTGACTCACCGCTGGCTGCACCCATACAACACGTCATTGACAAAAGTTGCAATGTATCCAAATGTTATTTTAATGTCAAAAGAATTGGCTTATGGCCAGCCTGACGAAACGCAAACGCAAAGGCACTGGTACGCCCCAACCTCTGTTGAACAGCGTTCGACAGCGTGAAAACGACAATCTAACATTCACATCCACTTCGCGCAGCAATTCACCAGGTGTGTGGAGGTGAGAAAGAACTTTTTTTTTTCTTCAACAACTGTCAGGCTCTTCTGTGGCTGTTCGGAACAGCTGTACACAGTTTTGCCTTCCGTCATGGCGAGTTATTGAACAAACAAATTGTTTTTGAGCATACCCCCCCTTGATTCTCACTAGCTCTGTTCGTGTATCCACTGAGGCTTGATGGAGGCTGACAGCTGGAAGCTGGATCAATCAGCAATCTTTGGAAAGAGGTTTATAGCAAGTTGTGCTCCTAACCTCTGAATCTTGGTACTAATTAACCAGCCTCTTTAGAGCTGAAATTAATAAGTTAATTTACTTAGACGTTAACATGGTTCTCTAACTGCTAAGCTACAGTGTGCAAGGCTGAATGCAGTATGTAAGCTGTCAGATTTGAATTAGCATGTTGCTGTGTGATTCCTGGCACTAGTGTCCCACAGGGCTCAGATTGAATCAGAAGTGGTTGTGTATGAATTCATTATATTGCAGAGTGTCATCCCGACGGCAGAATAGTGTCATCGTGGGAAGGCTAATTGGATTTGGTGGCTGGGTGTGCTGTGGGTCTGTCAGGATAGCGATGACACGTCATGCTGGACTGTAGCGTGTCAGCAGCAGCGAGGAAAAGCCCAGAGCCCGCAAGTATCATAGGACTGGTGAATTTGTCACCCTCACATTACACCACAGTGGCCACAACTGTATAAGCTGCATGCATGATTTATATCGCTTCACTTTCGGGGGGAACATAGTTTAACCACATTTTAAAAATCTGTCAATCCGCTTGAACGTGATCATTTTGTTTTGGCTCGTCTCCGCGGTGTTGAAAATGACACAACTAACAGTGGAAGCATTGTATAGATTGAGCCTATTTAAAAACTTGACACGAGATTGGACTCACCGCGCGGCTGTAAATAGATGAAGTCTTCAGGGCCACTGGCCGTGGGTGAAAGCAGCTCTGGCAGAACTAAAGAGTGATTTACTGTATTCACCACTTGGCCTCCTCTGTTCACTGAGAAATAGGCTAAACTGAAGAGAGGAATAAATGTTGCTGAAGTTTTCCCAAGCATTGCTCAGATTCATTATGTGCATAACTTACTTAATAGCATTCCTTCCTTGTACACTTCACGCCATGCCTACCCACCATGCACTGCAAAGGCTTTATATGCTTCCAGTGCAACGGAAAGGCTCAGAGTTGGAGGGGTCGGCAGGGGTGGTGTTAGAGTTAGTAAAACATTTTATTTATTTATTTTTTCCTGACATCAGGACAGTTTGAATTTCCTGGGTGGTTTTGCACTCACAGTTGACAAGAACACGTAGTCTAAAAGACAAATGCACGTGAGGGAAATCCACTCTTCACTGCACAGAGGAAACAGGGAACATACTGTTTTTGGAACATAAGCTTTTGGTGAGAAAGATTTTTGTTAAAAAGAGTCCCCACAGCAAACAGAGCTGATTAATTCAGCCCTCCAACCCCCATCCCTGAAAATGATTCCCCCCACAGCACAGGAGCACTTGGGCATGTTTAGCGCAAATGTAATTACGGCCTCGGTAAGCGGCCCGCTTTTTAAAGAACCCCTTCTCCTCCTCTCTCACTTCAATACCTGATGATGTCATGGCCCTTTGTGGGGTCGAAGAAACTCCTCAAATCAACTGCCACTCATGACCTTTTCTTTCAATTTTTTTTTCTCACCCCCTTTGCCCAATGCTTTCTTCCTCTTTTTCTTTCTCTGGTTCATAACTGAGGTTCCCTTTATGGGTTGATCAAGCAGCCCCCCTCCCTTGGCTCGCTCTGCTTTTGGAGCCACTTTATGAGAAATGCATGCCCCTGTTGTAATGTATTGATAGTCCTCATAGACGTCCCAGTCTTTTGTCCTCTTGGCCTGCTGAAGTCTAAAAAGTTCCAGAACATTGAAAAAGGACTCGGCTAACGGCATTGTGCTGACAATCCCACCTCTAAACATATTTGACTACAGACATATTGCAGTGTGAGAGACCAGAGCAATGCTGCTTGGAGAATTTCACCCATTTTATTGCCGCTCGCAGTGGCAGAAAGGAATGTAATCTGGCAAACAAATGTTGTGACAGACAGCTTGTCTGGAGGATTTTATGGCCCGTCTGCACTGTTGGTACATGGGTACACCAGACCCCTCCGCGGTTAACGCTGCCTGGAAAGGTGCATTTAGTTTTGTCATACACATTTTTCCCCGTTAACTCTTTTCTTCCATGTAGCCCTTTGCAGGGTTTGTGAATCTAATTAAAGATCTTGCAGTGCCCAAATTGAAAAGGGCTAGGCTAATAATGGCTCTGCACTAATCTCGGACTGCACTTTTTTTCCGTATCAGTGGGATTTTGTTTGTGATCAGTAGTTTCAAGCAGCAAGTCCCAGATATTTAAGAGGTCAATGCAAAGTCTTTGTACCTTTTTTATTAAACTATGATATTCGTTAGAGGACCATTGTGCAGTAGATGGCAACCCTAACCCTCTTATTTTTCTTAGTTTATTAGACCACCATACAGATGCAATTAGACATCTCACTTTTACTATGCACACCATTTCTGTTTTGTTTCATTCAAATCAACAAACAATGCATTTTTAAATGTCCCTAAATGACTTTAAACACCAGCAAGCAGCTTTGTGCTAATTGTCTGAAGGAGGGCTTTTCCCTACTTATTATCCTGTGGCTAACAGAAAATAGAAAATTCACTTATTATTAAGCTAACAATGAATGAAAACAATTGCATTTTAACAGTAAGAACTATTTAATGGAGTGCTGTGAGCGTTACAGCATTTTAAAATGACCTCGCATGATGAGACATGAGGTGAAGAAAGTTACTTATTAACTTAGCATCTAATTAACTGATCGTTGTTATTCTGGTCAACTTTCCCTGATGACTTCAGACTTGTGTTTCACCTGGATTTAACTGCATCAACGTTGGTTCAGCTTATGGGACAATCCTGTGTTACTATTCAACAAGGCCTCTTTTTAACTATAACAATAAAAAATAATTAACCTCAACAATATTACTGTGTAACATAAAGTCTGTATCCAGTTAGTACATCTTTGAGGAATCTTTCTACATAGATTTCACAACTCTGTTCATGTATTCAGCGAAATACAATCTTTAAAACTCTTTACTTCTCTTGCGTTCTCGTCGTAACTGTCTACTTCCCTTAGCTAACATTTGAGACAGTATTGGAGCTAGTGTGGATTTGCTACCCCAAGAGTCTTGATGGACAACAAGAAATATACTCGCTGGTTAATCCGTAGCCAAACCAATACAATAGAGCAGCAGAGGAAATAGCCATACAATGGGCTAGTCATGTTGCGAATTCTAATGTCAGGAGAAAGTGAGCGGTAAAGGCATGTGGTGCTGAACGCTGAGACAAACACTGAGTTCACAGTAAAGTTAAAATGCTGAAATTACTTCCATTAATTCCACGTTTTCAAGTAATTTCACTGGAGATTAAGGTCTTGGGATTGTTACAATATGGCATGGTTCAGTCGGCGTGAGGGTCAGAGAGGAAACGTCAACTGAAAAAATCTTTACTGTTTGCTTGTGTTTCTTTCATATTGTTTTCATGGTGCATGATTTCTCACACAGCGTTTCTGTTGTACGGTTGCTATGCAGCGCTGACATCACCCCTTTCTCTTTTTGCCTTGTTTCACTTGTCATACAGACCTCTTGGACAACACAAAATTAATGAAATACGAAGGGAGGCAGTGAAAATGCACGAAAGGTTTTGTCCGCCATTGGGGACTTTTCAGTGGCATACACACAGTTTATGTCTAATTATGGTTGTCAGTGTGGGACAGAAATGGGGGAGGCATTCATTTGTCCTTTGGCCTGATTTTCTATCTCCTCCATGCTCCTCTCTTCATCTCTCCCCATCCAAGTGATTACAGCACACTTAAATGCCTAATTGGCTTTACTCCTTATTAGCAATACAATTATACGGGCCTTGGGATTCTCATGTGTGCAGCCATCTGTAGAGAGGAGACACCATTCAGATCTATCCATAATTAAAACCATAGTTATTCTTCCACTGGCAAGCCCGGCCCTTTGTGAGTGTTGTATGCTTCTTATCCTGGCTTGCACGCCCCTCTCTCTGCTGTCTTTTGATCATTACCTCACCTTTTGTCCTGAATTAATAGAAACCTTGCAGATAACACAAACCATTATAATGCATCCGTCGCCAGTGTGTTCCTGGTAGTAAATGTTGGTGGAATTCAAAGTGTATTTTTAGAAGGCTAGAAAGAGGAAGTTTGTCACTAATCACGCATTTATTTTGCAAGACATGTGTTGCATCGCATCAAATGTAGAGTAGCTTAACTAGCACTACTTATTAGCTCACAGTAAGGTAATAGAAACAATTTCTCCACAATGATGAAAAGCATGGGAGCTTTTATTCCTTTTTTCCATAGTGCCGTTTAGTTTAAAAGAATATTTAACAAAATAAATGCCAAATAAATATAATAAAAACTATTATCTCAGTGACGGTCCCTTCTGTCGCTACTACAAGGAAGTACAGCTGTTACCTTGACAGGAGGAAGTTCGTATGATCTGAGGCAGCTCACTGAACTTTGGCACATGTGATGGATGGATTAACTCAGCCAGGTATATTAGAGCGCACCGTTGCCGAGCTTCATTATCTGCAGCCATATCTGCGCACCGAGGAACCCGTCTGTCTGCCCGGGGTCTTCCTCCGCTGTAATAAGACAGCTCTGATAGTATCTAATGACAAGGCAGACACCCCAGTTCCTGATGCCATTATCAAAAGTGGCCTCATCAATCAGACGGCAGTGTGACAGGGGATGTGTGTGTGATGACAGGAGGGATGAGAGGCTGGAGCGAAGGAGAAGGGCGGGATGAAGGGATGATGGGTGGACTGAGAGGTGCTGGGAGTGCAGGCAGGAAGAGGCGGGGAGTATGTGGCTGTAATGAAGCGACCCACCTTTTACTCCTGACGACCCGGTAAGAGATGGTCCTTTTGGGGGGCGTTGCAGAGAGCAGAAGAACAACCCCCTCAGTCTATTTACAGGGTACTGATAAATCGCTGCTCATCTTACATCCGTCCGTCCGCAGAGGCTCCTTTTTTTTTTTTCACTTTTTTCCCAGCTTGTATCCTGCCTCGTTCACAAAACTGTGGTCAACAAAATAGTTCTGCATTGTCTTGTTCTCAACCTAACTGACACTGTCATTTCATAACAAATAAGAATTTCCATTTTTGCACAACAGGTGTCATTTCTTTTTTTTTTATGAAATCGAAGGCAGCGTTGAGAAACAGGCATTAGTAAATTGTGCATGCATGAATTGTTCGATTGAATTGCGTAACTCCATAATCCTGTATTCTTTTAGTTTAAGGGCATATTGCATCCTAACTCAAAGAGGCACACTTGTGTTGCTCAAGCACAGGAAATTTCCAACATGCTGAATGAACTCTCAAGCACTGTGGAGGAAGGGGCTGAGTTTACGCTCACGCGGATTAACATGTTTGGAAATTCTAACTCTCTCCATCTGACATCTTTGTGTGAGAAGAAAAGCAGAGAAACCTTTGACAACGACATTTTTCACATGATCAGGGCCGGATGAAAAAGTGCCTTTGAAAGGCAGTGAAGCCCAGGAAAATTGTTTGTTGACCACACAACCATCGTATTGCAGCTGTCAGGCCTGCGTGGCATGAGGAATTCCTTTGGGAAACAGATTAATAGTTCATTTTCATGGCAGTTGCACTGAGAATGGGAGAGAGAAAGAAAAAAGAGAGGGAGAGATGAGTGAAGAAAAAATACAAAAAAAAAAAGACAGGCTTTTTTTTTTTTTAAACTGACTTCTTTTTGGTATCACTTATAAAAAAAAACATTCCAATAAAACAAAAAAGTGTAATACATAATAAAAGAATATTCATGTTCATTGTAGCCACATGCAAATGCTTTGCTTTCAGATAAACACTAGTCTGCATTTCCACTGGCGTTGCTTCCAATAGACGTTTTGACCACAACGTCACCTGGAATTCGCTCTCAGCGACAAGAAACTTTAGGAGGACTGCCGCCCCATCCTCGCTTCCCCATAATCTGCTGTTTTTATTTTACCAGGGAATTGCTGCAGAAACAATGGTCTTCCTTTTCAGAAATGTTTTGCATACCTTTCCTCAATATATCTGAATTAGCATGGAAATAAAAATGTGTTCATGCCTGCACCAAAATGAGCTGTGAGAATTTGGAGTTGATGTTCATGTTCTCTCAACCAGCAGAGAAATATCTGACAATGTTATCATATTACAGCGAGAACCGTTTTAAAAGCCATTTTCTAATACATCTACAATAAAAAGACACCTTCTCCACCTCAAAAATAATAGCACACTGTTGAAAAAAATAAATGTTTTTAAGGCTTGTGGAGATTTTTAATCCTCTGTTAACAGAATGATAACATTTGCATGGATTAGATCCTGTGTGTTTGTATGAAATGAGGAATCGGGTGATGGTTTGGTTTCTTTAATCTGAAATGGATTTGCAGCTTTTACGAATGGCACCAAATAATTTGCTGATAATCGGTGTGGTTGTGAAAGGGCATAGACGGCACATTCTTTTACAGGTTGTGCTAAGTATTCATTTGGAACAAGCACATTAGTCCTTATTTGTTGCCTGTGTCACACTTTATAGCCTTGGGAACACGCTCCGCAAACACTAACAAATCACTTTCCTGGGCCACAGCAGGTAACCCTACAGGAATTAGCGCAAACTTTTGTCTTTCGCCAAAGTTTTTACCCCAGTAATTGTTCTAAGTGCAGGTATCAATCAGAGCCCTTGCCATTTACAGTACATTATCTCCTACATTAGCTCTGTTGAATTATGTGTGAGTGCAGGTGGAGACACTGTAAACACTAGCACTGCGAGAGTGTATGCATGTGTGTGTGCGTGCGTTGAGGTGTAGGCGTGCATGCATGTGCATACACCTTGTTAGCTTGCATGCTATGCACGCCCATAGCTTCAGAGCCAGACAGTGGGTTTTGCTCCTCAATAGATCAAGGCCTCACTAATGGCACATGACGCTGCGGCAGCCTCAAAATGAGCCATGTAAAAGAGTGACATTATCGATCATGCCCGGTGAGTCGTGTGGCCTCCAAACACCTGTGATTTTAATGGCACGCTTACTTTTTCATGGTTGTGGGAATAAATCACCACGTAGCCGCTCTGTGCTGGATCAGAGGGGGCTCCAGCCGTGTGGCAGAGCGCTCCATCACGTTTTATATTGTGTTAATAATGTCAGATGTATGTGGGGGAGAGAGGGCCCTGCATGCATTCATCACAGGCTCTGAGGTATACGGGAGAGGACCGGACAGGGTGTCGAGCTGGGAGACAGACGCCTCCATTGAGCGTTCTGTCATTCCTCCACAGACTCAGACAGAGACTGTGGAGGATCTATATAATCTCCGTGCGACACAGCATACAATCTGTCTGCTCGGCCGCTCTCAATAGCACAAAATTTGAGCCCAGCAAACATTCGTCAAGACATATGCTTTTATTCTTGCCATCAGAGAGGTTAATGGGATTAATTCACAATTTCAATCACTCTGAAATGTACCCATGAATAATTCAGAGCCTCAGTGGAAAGCAAGACTTTTGTTCATTAATTCTTTGAAATTATTTTCACTCCGGTTCTGTTTGATAAATGATGCGCACAAGAAAAACATATTGAACTGTGCAGAAAAAAAAAATAATCAACTGCTGTCATCTGGGTTTCTTTAGATAGAGACCCGCCGGTAAGAGCGCTGCTGCTGCTCCTCTCACTCTTTAATGCTCTGTTGAGGAAGACAGAGCAGATCATCTTAGGATGCACCGCATGTCAGAGCTATTCCCACACACCTTCCAGGAAATGCACTTAATCTGGTCAGCTTTACCAAGAAGAATGCACTCATTCATTGATTCTGTTGCCATGTCATATGACTTCAAACCACTTCTTAATAGCACACATCATTTTACATGGGAGAGATGTGTTTGTTTTCCCCATTCTCTTTCTCTGACACCTGCATATTTGTTTGTTTCAGCCATTGTTCTCCCGTATCTATGCTAGTAAAGCACCCCTAATTTTTCCCAGCCTTTCCGCTCCTCCGACCCAAATAACAATGACGGCTCTCTTCAAAAACTGCAGTGTAAATCATCATAGGTGAACAACAGGTCGTGAGCGGGAGCACTGTACAATTATTACAACCTCTCGGAGCGATAACATGTAATCCACAAGCACCCATCCCTGCAGGCACTTAAAGAGTTTGACCCCTTGCACTCCCTTGCAATGTGGTTAATGCAGATTACAATGGTCTGACTACTGAGAGCCCTCCTCACAGCTGCTCCCACCTCTCCCAGTCGGCACGGCTGTAATTTAGCAGGCCGGGCCGCTCATCTTCCCCCCCTGGAAGCTTTGAAGAAAAGTCAATAGGAATTGGACACAAACTTTGTTAAGAAGAAATAAAAAATAATAATTAAGAAAAATAAAGGCCCTTTTTTTGTCTCGGGGTGAGATGGAGAAACAGGCAGCCCAGTTTGTCGGACGGGAGTTGGCACCTTCGCACTTCCGTCTCTTTCGCTGCCAGTGGCCTCATTTTAGCTTAAGCAGGATCAACTTCCATAACAACATGGAAGTTAACCACATGGCATGTGTCGGTTTATGATTCAACTAAAATGTTTAGTTTTTTTTTAAAGTTCTTTAAGCCCTGTAGCACAGATACATTGATGCCAAGCATGGTTGTTACAGTTACTTTTCATCAGTGAAGGTTGTTTTTTTGGTAGCTTTTGTAGCGTTAGTAAAGGCACAGAATAGCAGCAAAAAGGTTATTTTGGACCATCTCCAAGACACGGGATTTATTATGCCTTGTCAGTGAATTGCTCTGTATTGAATATATTTGCTCTAAACTAATTGACCAGTATGGTGAGAGGCGTTGAATTAGGCAAATGGGCCCAGGATGTGAAGTTGGACTTGATTTATTACTTTGAATGCAACTCAAATCAATGGCTCAGCTCCCCAAAACCATTGCACTTCCCAGCTGAAATCATTGTTATGCTTAAGAAAAGAGAGATTATGCGGGCTTAATGAGTTTCAGTGGTTGAATGTGTTTGCGCGCCATTCAGGGGCGAAATCATATTTAATGGCTGACACTCAGTTCATGGCAGGTCCTCCTTTTTCTCAGTGGCAGGTCACCTTCGTCACCGGGAAGGCCCTTTCAGAGGGGAGGGCCAAAGATAGGGCCCTACATTCATGAAAAGAGGAGCACAAACGCTTGTGCATGAGAAATGAAATGGGAGAAAAGCGGCTGATTTGCACACAGCACTGCAGCTCAGCTTAGGGCTGGCTATAGGCCTCAGCCTGCTGACCTCACTGTGCCAGACTGGGACCTCACTTGCTTTGGGGAGATGCTTTTGTTTCTCCTGCCCAAGGAGAGCACTAATTTCATTTCAGCCTCGGCGGACCAGTTGCCTTGGCTTCTCGGGGAAAAATGCCGCAGATCGCTAATAAATTAAGATGCTCTCTTTCTTCTGTCTCGGAGCTGTTTGTCCCAGTGTCCCAAACTAAGACCACAGTTATATTTTCACAACTGAAATCGCATTCATTTGCAAATCGACCCCTTACAATTAATTCCCCCGAGACTGAAATTCTAAGAGGCCGAAAAGGAAAGTAAAGGACAGCTATAATTTTGGCTTTGGCCAGACAGCATTGCCCTAAATTCTTGTTTTTACTGAGGTTCTCTCTGTTTATTACAGGTTGGATTTTTTTTAAAGCCACTGCACATTAACCAGCTCTGTCCTTTTTTTTCCCCTCAATATTGTACTTATCACTGGATCCTTTTTCATGGCACCCAGTAGCAGAAAATGGTGCCAAAGTGCCTGAAACTATGTGTAAAATACCAAGGTTAATGTTTGGGATTGACTCGGTTGATTGCTTATGATTTAGCGAGAACTTCAGGACAGTTAACCTTGGTTGTGGTTGCACAAACATACATTTCCATACCTGATCAATGCAACTGCTGTAGTTTGACCCATTGTCAATAGAAATATGCTCCCATTAGGAACAATGCATTGCCATGACCAGTTATGAGATTAACAGTCATTGCCTTACAAATGAAAAAAGGCCATCCCAGCTTATTCCAGTTTAATAAGCACTGAATCCACTGTATTGATTATTCGCTGCTAATATGCACTAGCTAAAATCAATAAGCAGCCCAGCTCTCATTTCAATATAAATCCAATTATTGCTGTTGCTAAAGCTGAAGGAATTAGTGAGGAAATGGATCACCATGTTATTTTCATTTCCCCACATATAATGGCCTCAACACTAGTCTTTGTTTAGTATATTCATCACATAGCGATTAAGTAATGTCGTGTGTTTATAGCAGTGCACACATACTGTATGCTCTCACACGTGTGACCTCACACTGACCTCATGCATTATGTTGCTATTGTGATTCATGGCTTAAAAGAAGTTTGTTTATTTGTTCACTTGTCGCAGCTTCGATGCATGTCATTGGTCAATTATGACTGGGAATAAACTGTATTTGATTAAATGACTCCATATGGAGCCATTTGTGGGGCACTCTGAATCTGACAGCGAGTCACATAAAGCGAGCAGAAATATGCTTCTACGTTCCTCAGTAGAATTCCATCACATCCCCCTTAAGTCTCTCTAATTATCTGGTTACACATAAGGCTGTTTGATTTCTCAAATCATCTCTAGTTAGAGAGAGAAGTGAGGGAGACGGAGAGAGACACCATTACTCTGCAATAAAGCATCCATATGGTGTAAATGTTGAGCTGGTGCAAATCCCTGCAGCTTAGCTGCAGAGCACCCTGGCAGGGAAGGTCAGGAGTGAATGTGTCTGACTTAAGCAACTCAAGCATGTTTGTTTTTCTGCCATATATATACATATATATTTCTGTGTTGATGGCTCAAACAGGAGATGAAAGGTACAGTGATTAATAGCGTATGTAGAAAGCCCATAACCCTGTGCTTTATGTTAGAACTCATTTGATAATTTGTATAAATGTTACATCATTATTAACAATGAAAAAACTGTTTTCATGCAAGTAATCATTTTTAGTAGTGAAAGTATGAATAGTAGTCATGCACAGTGTGTAAAAAGACTTGGTTTTGATATAGTTATGTTTGTCTCCCCTCTAGAATAAAAAATAACTGTAAGCATCCAAGTTCTAAGTCATCAGAATATAAGTTGCAACATTTTAAAAATCCCGCTTAATTTTATAATATAAATTGATTTAAGATGTTGGGTATGTGTCCCTTTACACACAGTAATAACATTGAAATATATATTTCATTGCTAATATATATTTCAAGTAAGTTGTGGATATTTATAATCTTGTTCAAATGGCTAATAATGCTTTAAGCTTAGGCTGTTGGGCCAGCCCATGGCTACTCTCCATTAGATGTAATGCATTTACCTGGTAGCTTAGTGGACACCTTCATATATTTATTAAAAACCAACAAAGATGCTTAGTGTGCCACCTGTCTTTTACCATTTTGGGTGTGGTCTGTGATGGTGTTGTGTATGACCCTGCTTCAGGTAAGGTACTGCTTGGAGGGCTGGGACATTCAGAGAGACAGAGTGGGTGGAACAACATAAGGTAGTCCTTACCACTAACCTTATTTATGCACACACTCAGAGTTTACTCAGACATAACCCAGTCAATCTGTCCTTAATCCCACGCTCTGTGTGTGTGTGTGTGTGTGTGTGCGCACACAATGTACCGTCAGGCCCTAAGCTAATAATACCTTTCTCCATTAACTCTATCACTCAAAGTGACTGGCTGTTTCATCACACCCCTGAGCAACTTCCTGTGTACCTATTGATTGAATGATCATTTGAAAAACTTTAAAGTAACGCGAGGTGATATTTCAACAGTGAACTACAATTTGGTATTTGGTACAAAGACTTTAAAGGTGTTAGAAAGGCATAATATCCTCTCACCTTAACTTAAGCTGAACTGTTTTTGACCCCACGTTAACAATGTTTAATACAGCAATATGCATTAGATTTGTTTGAGACCGGCAATCACCAAAACTGTTAAAACCAGAGATTGAGTATATAAAGAGCAAAATGGTAATGGTGTACTTTCTCCCCATTCCCCAGTTTGAAGTCTTGTACTTGTACTGCCAAACCCTTTTAAAGTAGACAGTAGTCACCCTGGTCCTGAAGGCTCTGCCCCTAATTACAGAGCAGCTGTAATTACAGAACCTGGATGGAGAGAGAAAGAGAGGAAAACCTAAATCCAGCCGTTGTAAAATTAGATGACTGGCTTCTGATGATACCTGTTTTTTCAGCATTGAGAGGTGCAAATAATCCCATCAAAGTGAACAATGGCTACACACCTGCCTGCTGCACTTCTGTCCAATTACATGCAGCTAAACATTAGGTCTGCCTGCCTCCTCGCTCTCGACATTGACCTTACATTATCTGCGCACTTAAGGCACTTCAAATTATGAGGTTCTGTAACTACTCCAGTCCTAATGAGATGTGCTAAGATAGACCTGTAAACTCCAGCAATGGCTGCTGTTGCCTGTTTTTGAATACTCAACAACTCAACAACACAATAACACGGCAGATATTATTACACGTTAATAATCCACTTCATAAAGGCTTTTGCATTTGCTGCTCTGAATACCTACCGTCACACAAAGTTTTTCACGGGTATTCATTTTATCATTCCACCTGTAGAAAGAGCGCTGTGATCGAAAGAAGCAACTGTTTTGAAAGCCATAGTTTGAGCATCTGTAACGAAATGTTTTTGCGTGTTTTATGTAAATTATGTTTTCCTCTCATAGAGCTTTGCTTTTCTCAAAACTTGAAATTCCTCTTGTCGTCATTTGAAAACAAAGTAAACAGGCCAAACTTTATTCAAAAAGTCATTAAGTGTTGCGAAATATAAAGTGTATTATCAATCATCCATAAAGTCCGTATGTCATATTATTCATAAGCTGGTCATTTGCATCCCAGGGAGGAGTGTTCGTGGTAATGAGTTGACCTCGGGGGTCAAAGGTTAAGCTCTCTTCCAGTTGAGTTGTCAGCACAGCAGGGCCATTGTGTTTAGGAAGGCAGTTGGAGAAAGGCCTCAGTGTGTGTGTGTGTGTGTGTGTGTGTGTGTGTGTGTGTGTCACAGAAAAAGCGACTTTGTTTATGTGCATGTGTGCTTCTATGTGTGGATATGTATGAAAGTTTGTTAGTGTGTGTGTGTGTGTGTGTGAGCTGAGGTAAGGGTCACCAAGACTAAATGTGCCACTTATAACGATCCCCGAGGCCAGTGAGGCGGCATCCACCCAGTCAAGTGTTTCTCAGATCTCCCACCACACCCACATCATTCTCACGCAAAAAAAAAACAAACCAATGAATTGAAGTCACCTCAGTAACAGGAACGTTGAGGATAAAACATTCAATATTAAAAACACGTCTGCCTCCATCAGAGTGACGTCGTTTTTGAAACTTTTTTTTATCCTCATTTGCATCATTTTTTCAAAGAACCTATTGTTTCAACAAGTCGACCTAAACCTAAACGACGGAACAGGTCATTTTCCAACGACTCCCAAATGACACATATAGGCGTGCTGGACCGTCGTCGTCATGGTTACGACACGTGGTTATCGCTGTGAACCGGTCGCAGTTTGCATTAGGTTTAGGCAGAGAGACTACTTGGTTATGTTTAGGAAAAGATCACGGTTTCACACAGCACACAAACAGCGTGGGGGGGAGGACGGTCTCTGTTGTTTACATCGCCTTCCTGTAAGCATGTTTTTGTACTGTACCTGTAATATTTTTTTTTTGCTGTTCTCCCTCAGCCACGTTGTCAGACATCCAACCGTCGTTTGGAGTGCTAATCTGGCAGACACCTTTAGTCATTTACTCTGATATAAAAGTGAAATTGGTTGCTGAGTTTTGAGATATGCCAGCTGGCTTGTGACTCAATTATTCACCCGTGTTTACAGAATGAGTTCTTACACTTAAAGAGCAGAAATGACTAACTCGTAATTTGACTGTTTTTGTCTCAACTTCCCGTCAGCGCTGAAACGGCCATAAAAACTGTATACAGTTTGTCCTCCTGCCCCCCTGTGTGTGAGTAGCCTGGTTACTAGCGCCTCCTCAAAGGCCACAACATTATTGGGGGACAGGCTTTATGTGGAATCAGCAGTCATCTGATATACCTCTACCTGGGGTGTACAGTAGCTTACCATGTCTTTGTTGTTTGATCTGCAAAAGACGCAATAAAACTTTCAGTCAGAATCAGTGTCAATTGCAGGCCATAGTAATAATGACTGATTATAATAATAATCATAACACGATCAGTCACTATACAAATATTTTCAGTGTAAGTAAGGTGCATGAGTTTGTTTCCAAATGGCAATTCTAATGATTCTCTGTGATGCCACTGACATTCAAAAGCCTCCAGCGATCTAGTTTAATGTGTTGTGATATTGTCAGCCGTGGGCCTATTTTATAGCATTTCCTCACGTAGAAAAACTCATTTAATTTACTGCTAGCAATCATTCCCTAATTTCAATTTTCTCAAATGGCAACCATCTTTGTTTTTCCTTGTTTCTTAAAATGAAACTGTCATTTTTTTATTTTTTACTGGGTCCAAGAGAAGTCCACTTTCATGCCTGCAGCACCCTTCCCGTCTGATCCATTACCCACAGGCCATTAGGACCCGCTTAGAGTTTAGGCCTGGTTTTATTGAATGCTCCTTTACGCCTCTGCGTTTGAAGTGAGTGCCGCTCGGCTGTCATTTCCTGCTCCGAGCGCTTGCCGCTCACGACGTGTGTAATTAAACACCGTGCCAAGCGTCCCATAGAGTGTCCGGCCACACTGCTGAGGTTTAATACCCACAACCAGACACAACGCCTCATTGACGGAGCTATGGTTCACTGCCTGTACAATTACCCTGCAGGATATACTTCACATCACCTTCACAGGTACAAAGTGCATCTGCCCACTTTTCTTCACGTCGGCCACGCCTCGGCTTATTTACCAAATGCTACTGCAGAGGCACATCTGACCCCAGGTGAACTCTGCTGTATTGTTCACTATTATGCTATCTGACAAAAAGAAAATTAGCTACAAAGTCCATTGTTCTAATTATCTTTTTCAAAGTGTTTACGTGTGTGTCTCTGTTTGTGTGTGCGTGTCCATGGATGCACGTGTGGAGGTTTTATAGGTGCTGAAGGTTAAAGCGTTTAGGCTGTGCAGATCCCATTGAACACAGATGTGTGAGATGTGCTTCCACCCCTGCGGTACCTTCTCCATTTCACCACAGAGAAGATGTTGATAGGTGGAACACAGTTGGTATTGAGGGCAATCGTTACACAATCTGCTCTCTTACAGAAGAAAAAGTAAAAATAATAGTAACAATAATAATTAAATGTGGTTTCTCCGTAACCTGGCTCTTCGTTTCTCTGGTTGTGATTAATAAAAGACTGGATGGGCTCTCTGGCAGATTAATTTCATAGCTGTATGAATTTACTACCGAGGCCTCAGGCTGAAAGAGACTTTTCAAACAAAGGTCAAAGTAGAGGACTTAAGTAGGTCTGTGTTGTGTGTCACAGCTGGAAATAAGGTCCTGGGATTTTAAGTACTTTATGGGCCTGTTATGAGGCTGATAATGTGCATTGTGAGAGAATATTCCACTGAGGAAGAGGTTAAAGGCAAAGGGAGAAGTTACGGGGCTTGGCCTTCACATAAAGGCCTTTTTAATAGTAGACCAAATTATTACAAACAGACAAGAGACAAAGTAATGAAGTAATCACGGTGGACTGGAGCATCTGTTACTGGGGAAGGTTTGTTGTATCATAAATGGTGCATAAATGTATCAAGAGTATATATTTGCTTTTTGTTTTGCGAACAAAACCCAAAAACCCATAAACTCACACCGACATTCATTCAAACAGGGCCGTAGTGTTTCATGGATTTAACAGTGGATTGTTTCTGCGTCAGCCAGAAGCCGGTGTGTGTAACTGTTTCTGTCATGGCTGACAATTTGATAGTTTTTCACACTTTGGTTTGCCAAGGCTTCCCATTTTTCCCTCCACTCCCCATTTCCGCACTAAAGCCAAGTGAGGTTTACAAATATTGAGCCTTAATCCTCCGGCCTCAGACAGCAGGGCCTGCTGTGTGGTGCTCAACAAATGACTGAGTGTTCATGAGTGACATTAGTTCAGGGAGGCCTCTGTTTCCTCTCTATGTTGATATAGGGGCAAATAAAAGCTGCGTAAACGTGGAGCCCCCAGTCTGTGAGCGCCCCAGCGAGTTGAAAAGCCACTGATTTAATGCTAAAGACCCAATGTATTTTCAGAATATGTTTTAAATTTATTTTATACAATTCTCTCCTTACTAACTATGATCCCTGAGCAAGGCACACGTAACTTGCTGCGCAGTGCTGCCAGGTGCGTGCTGCGATTCTACTGAAGGGCCCTCGGTTGTGAGCAAAAGTTGCAATGCTGAGGATTCGCCATTTCACTTAGTTTCCAATTACTTTTCTCCCAGATGTATGTGCTGCATCACATGTTTTCATCATCAACAACTTGTTGAATAACCCTCTGTAGATCCCTAACACGCAGTAACATTGTAGTGCAGAATAGCTACGCCAAAGTAGCCGTTTAACTCATCCCCGACACAACCTTAATTAATAATCTTAATTAAGTTGGGAGCAATTCCTGTGTATCTAAAAAATAAAAACAAGCAAACAGTTATGTCCAGGTTTCTCGTCCTGTGGACTCCTGCTCCAAAGCCCACGTGCATTTTCTTCCTCAAAATGACCCCAAAGAAGAAAACTGGAATTTGTGTTTGTTAAAACGAATGCCTGTCTCACTCTTTGACGTCTGCTGTTTCATTGTACGGTAAGGTCCCGACTTATACTGACTTAATGAAATATTGTGATACTTTCTCAACACACACACACACACACACACACTCGGATAGATAAACACCGAAATTGTCGGTTGTGTACATTGAAATGCTTTCTTTTGAAGTCAGTAACAGAACATAGTCACACTTACTTGACTCGTACCTGTCCTGAGAGCATTTAGCACACAGGGGCACGGTCACGTTAATACACACTGCCACATAAAGGCATAAAGGCTTCAATAGATGTCTCAGAGATGCCCGGTTCCTCTCATGCACTCCCCCATGTGAAACCATCTGGTGATTTGTTTTGTTTTTTTGTTTTGTTTTGTTTTGGGTTTTTATTTTATTTTTTTTTGTTATTTGTTTGATTTCAGTCCACAAGGTTGCACGGAAGGAGGAGTTATGATGTTTTTCGTCTTCTGATACTGTATGTCCCGAACAATGTGTGCTCCAAAAATAAATATTAATCAATGTGCAGACTTTGTTCCCAGCCAGGCGCGCTGTGTGTGTGTGTGTGTGTGTGTGTGTGTGTTCTGGTGCACAGTGTGTTTCTGTTTCTGGATCAGGCCCAGCTCCAGCTCCATTATCTCTGTGTGTCTTTGTATGTGCTGATTTATTTCAACAGTTCTCTTTTGGCCCAAGAGCTGGGCGCCTCCTCTTTGTCAGCTCCTGTGTGAACGCAGAAGCCTTTGACCACCTTTGACAGTGTGAATATTTTAGCTCCTTTTAATATGCAGCCTGAACTTTTATGTAAAGATGAGGAGTGGCAGGGTTGATGGGAGGGGGGGGAGGGTTTGGGGGTGGGGGGTTGTGAGTAAATGTTCCTGGAATTTTGATAATGATGGTATCAAGCAGCAGAGTGACAAAAAGCTGATTGACAAAAAAAATTAGTTTTCACTGTAATTTAGGTGTAACTTCACTTCATAAAGATTCACATGCACAAAAGGAGCCTAAGTCTTGTTTATCCTTTCACTATAGATTACTGGGGCATTATGTTACAGTTGACCACCTGCACTAAGTTTTGCCTTCAAATTTGACAGAATTCACATGGAGGCAAAACGTTCTCCCCTTCATGTTTTTTCTTTGTATTTGTAACGAATTCCTCCAGTGGTACACGCAGACCTGTTGACTGTACATTCTCTTCTCTGGACAGAATAACAAGGAACTTCCCAGCGCTAGCAGGTGTTAGCTGTACCCTGGCATCCTTTAATGCCTAATTCTAGTGTCCTGTTATTGGATTTTCACCAAGTTGCAATTGATGGGACCTAAAATGTTATTGTAATGTGATCTTGGATTGGTTAGTCTTCGGAGTTGTTTCCACCAAGCCTTATCTGTGTCACCATCAGGATGAAGACAAAGGAAAATAGAGCTAGCAGAACTTATATACAGTATTATAGACTAAAGTATTTTATTTAAATATTAAATAAATGATAGAACTTTTTTTGGCAGCATTTTTTTTGCTTTGGTTTTGATCAAAAATATGATCAATTCAGCGAGTTATTTAGTCTATACGTCATATGTCTGAGCTTGCATGATATTGGAAACACAAGTAATTTCCTAGAATTCTCAAACACATTATTCAAATAAACATAACCAAAAGAAAAAAAAAAGATTCTCATGGTGTTTTTCCATAGCTTTGACCTCACAAATACACATACATGGCGTCCCTCTGCTAGGAATCAAAGTTCAGCAATTGGCTCTTTGATTTCTAGGAAGCAGCAGTTGGAGTGCTGGTCCAGCCTGTCGCTGAGCGGCCGTTTGGGGCCAACAGCAGCACTCATCTCCTCAGTTATTATTCTGAAAGTGTTTGCTCAGCCTTGCTGACATATGTTTCACAACTTGAGACGGTTCTGTTTTAATCTGCCCGACACTTTAAGATGTGGACACAGTCACTGTTTGGATTTATTAATCCAGCTGGTGTTTTTTGATGAGAACCCTTCCCCTCCTCCCTCACTGTCCTCTTCCCTTCTTCTCTTCCCATCCCCTGCCCTTCTGTTCTTATCGTTGACTTTAGCGTCAGACCTGTTTGCTTCTCGCTGGCGGTAGAAATCAAACCCATATCCCCGGTGTTGTTTGTGCAGTGCCTTATGCAGCGAGCTACAGGTGACCAGCTCAGCGTATACGTGTTTGAGTGTTCAAAAGAGGACAGATTTGTTGTAACTCACGTTTGAGTTTTAACAAATGCGTCCATTTTAGTCTGGAACCCTGATGCAAGCACTTTGCCCCAGTTTCCTCAGTGAGTATGCAAACACGAACTGGTGTGACCGTTTGGCAGACTGGTCAGCCTGTCGGTCCACTACTAGAATGGCCAAACAACAACAACACAGACAGATACAGTGGAGATTATAGAGACATAGAACAGACAGAAGACCTCTCCAACCAGACAAGATGGACATGGGAGGGAGTGAGTAGCAGATTTGTATGGGGGGAGGGGTGCGGGTGTCATGCCAGGGGTAGGCCAATGGAGCGGAGAGGCCCTCATGCCCCTGCTGATCACAACAGGGGATTAATTATGTCAGCATAATAAGTACAAATGGTGATCTGAACGTGGAATTAGCCCCCTGAGCGGAGGCTGCTGCAGCGCGCAGTGGAGAGGAAGAGTGGGTGGTAATGGAGGGGGGTGGGTTGTTCCAATTTGTCCCAGTCTGTCTGTGCAGGTACAGGGGTGGAACCTCGGGTGGGGTAGTTTGTTGTCTGTCGTGCTGGCAGGCTGAGTGGCTGGCAAGCTGGCTGAAATGACTGCCTGTGTGGGTGGCGGGGTAGTCTGGTCTGTCATTTCTGTTATGATTTGCATGGCTGTCAGTCTCAGTGGCAGCGGAACAAGTCTCTAGCTGAGCTGGAGGCGCTCTGCTGCTCAGCGTCCCATTCATATCCAAGCGTACTTCCATTCCAGCCTGTGTCCAGTTTGGCGCCTGGAACTAAGAGCGGAAAGTCACCATGTATTTTGATTTTACTTTTCTCAGCAGTATTTAATAAACTCCTCCCCCAGTAAACAACCCAGCGAGTCCTTCCTGTCTTGTTGTGGGTGAGGAGTCCAAGCTTTGGTTAGAGCTCTGTTTCAGATCCAGGTCAGGCTGCCCCAGGTCTCAGCCCAGAGGCACCATGACCAGCAGTATACAGTGTTCATCCTCAGCCTCCCAGTTGTAATAGCCGTTGTCCCTGCTGGCTTTTTGCCTTCATCTCTTCCCTTAACCAGCTCTCTGTCAATGCCACACATTCTCAGGGCAGAAAAATGCAAACAAAGCATGCTGGGCAAGACTGGAATACACAAGGGCAATACAATACAGAGGCGTGTCAGATTTCTTTCTTTATTTTTTGGTTACGTTACAAAGACTAACACCGGGTCACAGTTAAACAGAAGGCGCACATGTAACGATCTCCCAACCTGATCTGTTAACCCGTGTGTTGGGTTATGATATGACAACATTTCTAAAGTTATAATAGAAAAAAATGTTAGTTGTTGAGTGCTGGAATTAAATTGCCTTCACGTGTAAAATGGATTTCACTGGAAACACAGTCCAATTTTATCTCAGTGATATTAGCCTCCCTGTTTATTCACCCTCTACAGCCATATCAGAGCTGACTTAAGTTACTGCTAACTGCACGCGTCCTACTGCTGCTGCTTCACGTTCAAGTATTCAACTTGCGAAACAAGGATTTGCTTTAATTGTGAAATAAAATATTTGTCACCAAGGTAATTCTTAACTGACTTCCTTATTAAGCAATTTGAGCATGCTGGTTCCTCTACTGTAAAAAGGACTGTTTGCTGCCCCAAGAATTCTGGGACCTGTAGTATTAAACTGCCCTGGCTGTTTCCTCTAGTAACTACAGGTGTTGCCAAATCAACCATTTTAAGGATTATAACTTTAAGGATGTTACCACTACAGGCAAAACACTTGTCTTTTATAGCCACAACCAACATCACACGTAGACACTGGACACCTTTGCAAAGATTTTAAAAACATTTTGAGGACGGAGTATAGGTATGACTTTTTTTTTTTTTTTACAATAAATATGTTTCTGTTAAAACATTTTCAATTCCTAGTGACTATTCCTGGTAACAATGCACTTATTATAATAGTTGTATTATAATATTCTTTGCAGGGCTGTGCAGGGCTCTTTTGCCAGACACACAGGAGCTTCAGGCTGTGTTTACAGGAGGAGCAGAACCCCAGAGCCAACATGCTTTGAGTAAGTCTATGAAGCTTATAGTGGCTGGGTCTAGATAATGATTCCTCCTCTGTGGCAGCAGGGAGGGGGGGGGTCATATGCAGACTCAGGCCACATAAATCCCTGCTCTGTGATGAGCACTCTGCGTATGACTTATGGAGATCAGAGGCGGCCAGTTAAGACAGCCACTCGTAAACATGTTGCACGGCCGACCTGACGTTGCTGTCAATTTTCATATTTCATCGGTCATTGGGCCAGGAGTGTTGAGTTATATCTTCAGCAGGAGGCCTCTCCGGATGCCCCTGTTGGCTTGGACTGCGTACAAGCAAGGGTGGGAGAGAGAACAAGGGAATTAATGAATCTGAATATTTTTCAGTAACGTTACTTTAAACACTAAAAAAGCATTTCGATTTTAAAAATAGGCAAATGTCTATTTTTTTGTTTGTTTTTGACATGCTCAATTCAGGATCTTGCATTTCATTCTCAAGTAGTGGCACATCTCTTCCAAATACAGACACAGAATTACATTATTTTGCTTGATTCCAGATTAATTCAGCTATAACATTGCTTAAGAGGATGTCTATAATATGTGGATACAATTCTGTAACAACACCAGACCTCTTATGATGTCTTGACAAACTATGGATGGTTTGGTTGTAAATACTGGAACAAAGGGATTGTTATGCTGGATGGATTTACTGAAGATGCTGAAATATGTACTTTAGTACTGCAAACACACATAATGTGGATGTGGTGTTAACAACTAAACATGGTGTTTGGGTGTGAAAACAGGCTTTCGAGGAGAAACAGGTCCCAGATTCCATCGCAAAATGTATAGAAACATAACAAACAGAAAAAAACTACACCCACTGTAGTTTTTTCTGTTTATGTTCTCTACATTTAAAAGCTAAAGTGAGAAGATGTTGGACTGTATGTGTGTGTTTGTTAAATGTAGGCATGTTAATGCAGTTACATTTGCACCAGTTATGATAACTGCATACATTTTCAATAGTTTGATTATTCCCTTAATCTGGTTTATACAGAATTATTAATAAGAATGTAAGCATACTGCTATCAGAGAATGATTGCTGATTTAAGGGATACAAATATGCATATATAATAACTATTAATGTAAGTCTACGCTTCAGGCTTGGAGAAGAGCTGCTACTTGACCACACAGACGTTCAGGAACTGAGCTCTGCAAAGCTCACTATTGGAACATGCCTTCAAATTACATTCAGAGACTCATGATCTGAGGCTGATCTCTCCGAAAGCCTAACTTTATATTTAAGTTTGGTGCCAGCTTTCGTCGTTATACTGGCTTGGCAGCATTTTCTGCTCTAAAGGGGGAAGTGGCCATTTCATTATAAAGGACAGTATATACTCCAAAACAGATGACAGCAGACTTGCATGCAGTTCTGTTTATGCTACATTGGATGTCTGCATACACTGTCATCATCACACATTTTTAGGGCTGCAAGTAATGATTAGTTAACATTGTCGCTAAATATTCTAAAGATTAATTAATCATTGGGTCTGAAAAATGTCATTATTTTCAAAGACATGAATACAAGTATATATCACTCTTTATGGAAGAAAATTACTGAAAACAATTGCAACCACATTATCACACCAGGGTCTCCCCCCTACTTTCTTCAAGATGTTTAAACACAATACATAGACTTGTTCTGACAAATGTTGTTGGGTGTTTCACGCTTTATTTTAACCTCGCACGTTCCAATTCATTTTTGGCAACACAAATTCCACATCAGTATTAGCGCAGTGCCCCTGCCTGGCCCTCCGTGACTGATGATGCACGCTGACTCACCGCCCCCTCCTCCCCAGGTGAGTAAGGCTCCATGTCACTTACTGGAACACACTCTCCAAAAACACAATGGAGGTCTCACACACACACGCACACACACACACACACACATACGCTATACCCATGTAAATCGTGCAGGCCTTCGCTAATGACTCAAAGGGTGGTTTTCCTCTCTACATCCCCACACCTCACCACCACCACTGCCTCACACCCAAAATAACCTCCAGTGTGCACTAGACCAGGTGCTCTTTAAATCCAGTGATAAGAATAACACTTGAACATTCAAAGCCGAGGTTGTCATCGCCTTGATCAATGAGGAGCCTTTGTGTACGCAGACATAAGAGATGATATCAGCGTTGCTACTATTCTATGACCACACTTTAATCACTCATTTAATCTTTATGGAAGAAAATTACTCAAACAATTGCAACCACAGTATCACACCAGGGACTCCCCCCTACTTTCTTGAAGATGTTTAAACACAATACATGAATCAATAGACTTGTTCTGACAAATGTTGTTGGGTGTTTCATTCAAGACCTTGGATTACACTCTCAAGTAGTGCCACATCTTTCCAATTGCCAAGGAATCATCATTATCTATTCTAGTTTATTCCAAGTGAATACTCTTGGTGTGAATTGGGCTGTGAAACTGCTTTAAAGGATGTCTGTGTTCTGTGGATACAGTTCAGTAATGAGAATTCAATGAGATTTTATGCAACCTCACTGAGACAAAAGTGGGGTATCAAAATGCCTCCTGGCGATCCACTTACAAAGGCACACATTGTGCTTCTGAGAGAAGAACATACAGTAAGGCCATTTCCTCTTACTGACGCTCTTGGCAAGTCTAATATTTACAGAAATGTTATGGCTTGACAACCCTCAATTAAACCTGTCATAACAGAGCCCATCCAAAAGAGAGACAGGAAGGAGGGGATGCTAGGAATGATGTCAGCTCGGCGGGGAGGAGGGGGGGGGCATGGAGGCATGTAAACAGCTGTTCTCGGATTGTCTGCGGCTCTGCGGAATATCGAGCATGCCATGTGTTTGCCGTGTTATCAGGATCGCAATGTGGCGGAGTACAGCGGGTGCCCAAGAAATCTGACCTGGTTAATTGGTGCCTCTCATGCTTAAAGACAATTACACAACACAGGTTTGACACACTGAAACATGCCCTCGCTTACAGGAGAGACGTGCTCTGTGATCGTGGACCAAACAGAGTGCCATCTCCAGTGTAGCAGCATTATGAGCTGTATCTCCTCCGTCTGTACCATAATGCACTGTGTCTGTGTGCCGTTTGCTTAAGCAGAAAGGTCTCTTAAAAAAAAGGTCTCCGTGGTTGAAATGGACTTATTTGGTGCCGTTACATCTTCTGTTACAGAAAGGCGCCTGAGTGATCGGATCCGAAACTCAATCTCTCTTATGAAATAGCATTTGTCTTCAACTATCAATCTGTCCATTTCACTGCTTTGAAGTTGATCCACATTTGAAACAAAGCAGAGTTCACTGAAATAGAATGCGGGGGAGAGAGGGGAGAGAAAGAAATCTCTTTGCAATACATGTCTGAATTATTACAGGGATGTAAGTATGTAACCCTAGCCAAAGATGTGGAGTGCCTTTGGAGTCTGTGTAAATGGATCTAGTCAGAGGTGAAGAGAAAACAAGTCTGACCCCGTGCACTGTGCGCTGAGGAGGTCAGCCTGTCTGTTTGGTTTTCTGAGTCTGGACCATGTGGTCTAGTTGAAAAGGGGACGGGCCCTGCTGACGTAAATTATAAGGCAGGCATGGTCCGAGGAGCCTGCCAGCATGTGTGTGCATGTGTGTTTTCTCCTCAGTTTGTGCGTGCATGTGTGAATGCATCTGTGCCGAGTGAATGATGGCGTATGTGAACCTGGTCACCTCCTGACTTCATCTTATGTCATCCTGCTGGCTCGCCGGACCTCCATACTGTCCTCCCAGCCTCAGGCAAACAGAACTCCAGTCCACCTCTATATCGCTGTCTGATTCACAAATATGATTCAACGTGGAGATGACGGGGCCCCTTAAATGCCATTTACCAAGCCCTGGCATGGTGATAATTGAAAATGTCAGTAAAAGTACTTGGGAGAAATTCCAGCAGGATTATCGCCCCAGTAACATCGACAGACAGAGGGGTTGTCTCTGGAGAGCACAAAAGAACTTGTCTCCATATCATAAAACCTGCACTGTTCCCCAGCTTTTTTAATGAAACTGCTGCTATGCCAATCCTGGGAGGGGAGTTAGAGTAACATCTTGTTTTTTTGGTAGGAGTTGGTGATGTGTGTGCTGGAGATGATGGGGCGGGGGGGTGTAGTTGTGGCAGTTCCCCTCCTCTCTCTCTTTGCAAAGCCAGTGTTGTCGGTGCATCATATAAAAGAAGATATACAAGCAATTCACATGCAAATGTTGAGGGTGATTTAGAAAAGAGGGGGAGAAAAGGGAAATGTGCTATTGAAAGCCAGTGCAGGGAAGGGCGAGGGGGGGCTGGGGGTGAGGACGGGAATGGGGGGGGGTCGCATTAAGCGTTGGCGAGGGAGGTGTGAGGTGGCGGCACTGTGAAATAGAGAGACATTTGTGTAATCTGGCTTTATGTATCACCACTTCTGAATAATAACATGAAAAAAGAGACTTACCTCATCTGCCTAGTAGAGCCAAGGCATAAATAAAAGGGCAGAACAATGGAATTACTATTACCCAGCCTCTGCGCCGAAGCTACATCACCGGTATTCTTTGGAGCCACTGGCAAGAAGATTAATGTTTTGTTAAATATCAGTGTGGGAGCATGTGAAGAGGGGCGAGCGAAGGGGAGGGGGGGGGGGGTTGCTTACTGGGTTTTCTAAACTTAGTCAACCCTGGCTCTCTTTGTAATTATGGTGTGTTGCTACGGATGCGTCCCACACTCTCCCTTCCTAAGTGTTAGTCGAGCGTTGTTATGGTACCAGATGCATGTATTTGTCGAGAGGATTATGGGTAATGTTCCGTGGCGTCTGATTGGACATGTGTGGCTTGCTGCTCTCTGTTTTCGTGATGCATTCCTTGGCTCACGGCCCTCATGGCAAAATGTTCTGTGCTGCTCACTAAATGCACTGAGACTGGCTCCTCTCCGTCAGAGCCCTCAGTTGTCCCTCTTCTTCATTAGTCTGCTTTTGAAAATCTTTGGAACAATCCTGGTTTTAGAATTGATGAATTTGTTGGGGTGGGGGTTAAAAAGTGTTTAAAATTGCAAGCATTATCTCTCCCCCTAAAAACATAATAACCAATAACGCAACACAGTGTATAAAACATAAAGTTGGTACAACTCGTTCAGTAACTAAGCGAGTTGTACCTTTTTAATAACTAAAAAATGCAAAGCATAAAGGATTAAAGATGGTGTAATCTACTTTAAACATTACTATTCTTAAATGCAGAGTGTTCCCAGTTTGATATGATTTAATATGACGATGTTAGCATTCATATTCTTGATTCCTGTATATGTAAATACAGACTATATTTCAGCAGCATTACGTTTCACATATGAACATACTCACATACTCACATATGAAATTGCCCAGTTCAACCACAGAGCCACAATGGAGTGGTTTGGGGTTTAGTTCCTTGTTCAATAGCACCTCAACACTATTTGAACAGGCATTTTTCCAGTAATTTGCACTCCTTTCTAACCTCTGGGCTAGTGTGGTCCCCCATGCGTTAAATATCACAAGAACACAGAATTTACACAGACCACAAAAACCGACAGTCAACAGTAGAGGCTGTTTACATAACTAAAAGTCCTAGGTAACATTGACATATCCCAGCTATGATGTTCAGGTTTCTCATAATCAGGATATGGTCTTAAACGCACCGCTATATCTTTTGACTTTTTTCTTTTCCTCCTAAATCACTATCAGCTCCAGCAACAAAACACTTTTTTGTTTTTTCTGATGCAAATGTGAGTCACAGTTAGTCATGTAATGACTTAGTCCTCTTGCAAAGCATAAACAATATACACATTAAAGCACCCCCCCCCCCCACACACACACACACACACACAAAAGCAACAGTTCTTCCTTTCAGAGAAAGAGGCCTCTGATTTCAATTTTAATA
>JAVQJV010022536.1:0-10215 GCA_036024995.1 Gadopsis bispinosus | reverse complement strand
CTGACTACAAGTCCAGCAATGCCACCCCAATAACCACAGATGTCTCCTTCCTGAACGAGCTAAATCCCTTTTATGCTCGTTTTGATAGAGACAACAGGGAGACGGCAACCGGACGTCCTACGGACGATCAGCCCCTCTCAGGAGGGCGAGCAGAGTATTAGGCAGAACATAGACAAAAAAAATGTACTTTATCTGTGACTATCTACACACTTTTCACTATTTTATCACTACATTTTAGACCAAATGATGAATTTAGATAATAATTGTCAGATGAATCGATAATATTAAGCGTTTTGTCTGCCTTTTATTATCTGCAGGTTTATCTGGACATTGTCACTGGACATTGTCATACCCGCTGATTACACATCACATCATTTTTTTTTGTTTGGTTTTTAAACACTAGACTGTGGGGGAAAAGTTGAATCATACACTTATCTAGCTAGTCTCTAGTAGAGACTCATATTTCCAAAAGCAATGCACATGACATGTCAGTCAGTCTTTCACTTCAGCAGCATCACTGCTAACCTGGATATAAGAGTGGTGAAAGAAATATTATGAATATACCGATATATATACCCTGCCGCAGCAGCCCGGGTTCGAACCCCCCCCAGCCTTTCCTGTCTCTCTGCAACTATCAAGAAGATAAAGCTGGAATAATCTTTAATTTTTTTAAAATATATAATAAAATAATATCCATTCAAGAATAAAAGAAAATGGATTAAAAATTCAAAACAAAGTGATGATAGCTGAGTGAATCCATGTGTTATAAACACAGGTTGAAATGAAAGCTGACGTTGGTCCGTGTCTGCTGGACTGCCAACAGCTGTAAAAGGCTGTCGCTGTCGGCAACACCACTTGCTGCACACTTTGCATGATTGGTCCGATACCAGAGGCCCACACGGCTTATTTGAATGCACATACAGTATCAGATCAGATGGATGAGACACGTTATCTCACGCAACAAACCTCATTACTTCTTTTGATGAATGAATTGAAAAAAATGAATAGAATTGCATTCATACGAAGCAGTTAAAGAACCCCCCCAACACACAGGCAAGATAACAGAAGCCTTGGTTATTGTCTTCCTGTGACAAGTTCTGTCAAAGACATCAGTTTTATAATATCAGCAGGTTCTAATCAGCGATAGGAAAATGCTGATGGTGGCGTGAGGGCAATTTCAGTGGCAGCTCTGGGCAAGATGCAGTTATCAACAGCCTGCATGACGCTACAGCTGACAGGTCACTGTAGTAACGGTCTCAGGCTCTACGCCCACGCAGCCGCTTCAGAGCAGGACATGGGTGTGCTCGTGTCACTCACACGCACAGCTTTTAAAATCTTCCCTCGAGCATCCTTTACCAGAACAAGTGTACAGTTTCGGTTACGTAAAAAAAACAAAAAAAACAAAGGACAGCAGTTTGTAAAAAGGTTTTGTTGGGGCCGTTCCTGCTCGGCCTCCGCCGCCTCACAGTGGAATGCCGCTCACACAGGGCTCTGCTTGTGAGTCGTGTGTTGGTGTTTAATTTAGGACTTTCATGGTGCACTTCCTGGGTTTTTGCGAGTGTGCGTGCCATCTGTGTTTTGTTCTACAGACTGCTGCCAGTCCTCCGATGGCGATCTGGAGGGACAGGTAGGCTAAACGCAGGAGTTTAAGCTGCACAACATGACGTGGGTATACGTGTTAGAAGTGGCCATCAGATGAGAGCCTAACCACAATCAAAGACGCCCAACAGGCTCTTCCAGGAATCTGATCAAACCCGTCCAACATACATTCCAACTATGCAAATCATTTCCATGAGCATCAGAAGAAGCAGAACAGGTTGCTATGCCAACAATTAATGGGAGTTACTCTGCCATCTTTCTTGTTTTTTCTGAGATAGACCTTTCAGTGCACACACAGCAAGACTTAGGGCCCTATGTTGACTGTGCAAGCTCAACCTCAGAGGCGGTTCAGGCATCTCCAAGCGCAAAAACAGTTGAATTGCTGCCTGCGCTTATTGTTGAGTCACCACAAACGCAGGTTTCTAGCCATGCTAGTGGCTCTGTGAGGCTGTAATGTTCGTTGTCAAACTGCAAGATAAAAGTAGAGGTTAGGAGCGTGATGGTACACAGGAGTCACGGCTCGGAGCGGGTTGGGTACAGCCCAAACGCTGGTTCTGCATTACGTACATCAATCTATATACCGTGTAGTCTGTGTGCACCAGAACAGGACCCCCGCACCCTTACAGCCCCAGTAAAGGTACAAACTGTGTTTTGGATCTGTAGCAGTTCATAGCAGTGAGGTAGTGAAGGTGGTGGCGTCAGGATAAAGGTCTTTGTGCCTACAGTGGAGATGAGGTGTTAAAGAGATGTTCTGCTACGTAGTGTTGGGTGGGCAGAAATGTGAGCAAGAAAGATATAAGAAATACAGACTTTATATTTCTCAACATTTGTGCACCAACTACTGATTGTTATTTCTGAACAGTTTGATCTCCGTCAGCATGTTAGCATCTTAGTTTAGCATGTTAGTGTGCCAACACTTGCTAGTTAGCACAAAGTGCAGCTGAGGCTGATGAGAATATCAGTAGTTTTGAAGGTATTTGGTCAAAGACCCTGAGTGTGTGCATTAAACTGCACGGGAATCCATCCAACAGAGAGCTTTCACTCTGGTGGGCCTAACCCTGCTGATGGGGGCTGGAGGAAAAAGCCAAATCTGTGCCTCTGGAAAACGTTGACCTTGTGGTGGCGCTGGGGGAAACGTCAGGTGAATCACTAAAGTCTGTATCTAGACAAAATCTCATGGTGAGATCAGTGTGGACAAGGTGGTGGCCTGACAGACAGCGTGCTCTGCTGCAGCCCACAGGAACGCATTATATCAAACCCATCATTAGCTCCAGACTGCCAGCTTGGTAGCACCGCGGCCATCTTTGCTTTGGTGTGAAGAACAAAGCAGAGTTGTTAAATTAGGACTGGACGCAGACAGATCTGAGGCTCGATGCTGGACTCCTGTTTAGGGCGTCCTGGCCTACAGTGGTGAGGCCACAGAGCTCTGCATCCGGCCTGCTGCTGTGGTGTGGAGAGAGAGAACTGACTGACGGCAGAGAACAGGATGAAATGAATCCCCACCACAACTCACATGTTCGGGCTTCATTCGTTTTCTTGTCAGTCCTTTTATTACAGCTGACTGTTTTCTAACTTTTGTTTCACTCACGCTGTGCAGCTTTTAGAAAGAACAGTGCTACACAAACACTCTTATTAAATAGTTTCATCCCTGGGTTTATTCAACAAGGTATTCTGCCACTGAGCAACGTCCTTGGACCGACAAACGAAGCCACACCGCGGAGAAAAGCTCTCATCATTTCAAACTGCTTTTCGGGGCTGCAGGCTCTGGACATGTTTTGTAGCACCGAATAAGAAACTGGGAGGAAAAAGTCAACACACAATCCACACAGCAGTCAGCCCTGCTCAGGATGTTAGCCATTAAACTATTAACATATCTTCATGTTGGAGGCAGCACCAAGAGGCTGCAGTGCTCTGCTGCTTTACGGTGCAAAAGGACCTGATGCCTGTTTCACGTGGTGAGCTAACGTTACTGAACTACACTGAAGCCACAGTGAGAAGCCAAACTGATGTGCCGCTAGAGGTGTTGGAGGCCAGTCGAGGCAGATGGGCACCCACCCAGAGCCTGGTTCTGGTTCTGGTTCTGGTTCTTGGCACTGTCTCCTGGTGCTGCTCATGGTGGGATTGTTGGGTTTCTGTACATAAAGAGTCGGTCTGGACCTGCTCTGTGTGAACAGGTGCTATGATATGGCACAATATATGAATAAAACTGAATTAAATTGAAATAAAACTCAAACTGAGACAAAGACACGTGTTTTCAATATCTTATTAATTATTAATGATTAATCCATCGTTGATTGATGTGTTCAACTATTGGTTTAGGAACATTTAGGAGCACACACATAAGTACATCTGGGGGGGGGGGGGTCTTACTGTAGGAGTATGTGCACATCTCCTCCACAGTCCTGTACGAAGCCTCGACAGGCAACCAAGGCTACAGTACTGCAGGGCCCATGAGACAGGGTGCACCAACGCCACTGTAGTTACTGGAACTACTAGACGTTCACCACAATGCTACACTCCTATAATCAACGGTAGCCTCCTCCTCCTCCTCCTCCTCCTCCTCCTCCTCCTCCTCAGCAGATTCCAGTGAGTCAGTGAGTCCCAGGATAGAAACACAGCTGAGACTAGCTGCAACATAATACACCAGCTAACCTCACATCAAAGTACTTCTTTTAGGACCCAATCCCATTAATCGCAGCCACATTCTCATCTTTAAACTAACTAGTAATAAAGTAACGGAACCATTTGAAGGGACTAATCAATCCTTCTTTTGGCAGGAATCTCCAGGTGACCGCCAGCTGGCTCCCAAGTGAGTGACATATCCTGATGACAGATTCTAAAGAAAGTCACGTGGAAACAAAATCTGGTGAACGTTCAGTGTAAAGTGATATCTTTTACCGACTTCACTTACATGCACAAAATATTCTGGTTTTTGCCCTTATTCTGAAAAGGAGGATATTCCATGCAAACTGTTTGTCTCCAACACACAGAGCTGAGCGTCAGCAGGCTGTGAACACGTGCAAACAATGCTCCTAAAACCTGAATGCTACCAGCAGGTCCCACATGTCTTCATCAGGAAACGCCGCATTCCTAATACGCCTAACTCAGAACAAGCAAACGGACCATGCTGTTTACATGACCCGTATCACATTCAGAATACTGTCCTCCTCAGAATAATATTGGGCAATGTTAGTGTTTGTATGTGCGCTTTCTGCTAGTCCCAATCTGCACGACATCTCAGCCTAAAGGCAACGTCGCTGCCGGGACTGTTTTAAAGCACGAGCAGCCAACTGGTAAGCTTCCAAATGTAAACATCTGTCACACGCTCATATGAAACGAATGGTAACACAACATTTACATAAATTGGGTTTTTTCATAACGTGGGAAGAATGTTACATAAGTACTTAGTTGCCAAAATAAAAGCCCTTTTACAGGCCTAATCCTCCACGTTAGGTAACAGCAGATACTCAGCGCTGGTGACAATGCTGGAAATTAAAACTGCAATGGCAATACCATGCGCCGAGAGACACGACCACACCTGGAGCGAAGGCCTTCGTGGAGCTATCGACACCCATCTGTACACCATGCAAAGTATTATGAGGCTTCATTAAAGTGAATAATCCTGCCTTCTTTGGTTTGTGTGTTTGCACGTCTTATGTTAAATCTTTGCAAACAGCAGCTAAGTGGATACGAGCGGCGGCCTGTGTGTGTTGGTGTTTGCACAGAGAGGAATGTCACAGAGACAACAGAAGCATCGGCCGAAGGAACACAAGCGCTCCCCTCCTCTCACCTGGCTTTCCCTTTGCTTTGCAGTTTCTAAATTACTCTAAATATGTGGGTGTCAGGCCTGTAGCCTCCCATTCCCAACACTCTGGTTCTTGTTGGGAACAAGTTGATTTAGACAGATTTAGGGGCCGTCTGTGATGCGCAAGGAGGAGAAGATGGAACTGATGAAGAGATGGAGAAGAGGAAGCATTTCTGGTAAAGGGGGACGTCACACTAAAATAAAAATTGCTTGGGAACTATAAAATCATATGGACCGTGCCACAGCATTTTGAACTGTATGTACAACATGAGACCAACCACTGTCGCTCACATTACTGTGACACTTAAAATAATGTATTATTCATCCTTTATTTAACCAGAAAAGTAATATTGACACACAATATCTCGTCTGTCGGAGGGAGTCCTGGTCGAGATGCCAGCAAACTTTAATTTAAAAAGGTACCGTAGGTAACTTTATATTGCCTGTGTGAATCGGACTGTAACGTAACTTAAATAATGAGACATTTCCAAAGGTTTCACACGCTGCCAGATATAAACACACTGGCCGTGTTTGCAGTGTGAAACGATGGCTATGACCCATCTGTTAGTGTGGGCGTGAGAAAGACGGAGAGGAGCGAGAGAAGCGATGGAGAGGTGGACCGTGAGAGGAGGAGGAGATGAACCACAAACACCATGGAGATGAATGAAGAGAGAGAGAGAGGGAGAAGGAGGGAGAGCCACAACCGATTCTTTTACAAGCTGAAAACAACATTCAGAGCTGCTGCTCACTGCACACACTCATTTCAATGAGGAAGAATATCAGCTGTCAATCTGATTCTCACACGCTGCATCAGCACAGGAAGTGAGCTGAATTCAGACAGCAATCAAAGAAGACAGCTGAAGACCTGATTCTGGATTATCGTTGGCACACTGAGTCATAACGTTGGAACTGAATGTCAGTCTTGATCAATTGCGCCTAAATTTGCATCGTCTTGTCACATGATCAAATAGTGACGTCACTGGACATCGTCAACATACATTATTATCCAGCAATCAGTGCAAATCTGTTTATCGCAAAACATACCACAGAAAACAGGAAATTATTCATCTGATTTAATCATTTTGTTAATAGTTTGTGCAGAAAACGCATATAGTTTTGTTACGTATAATAATATCTATAACAATGAATGGAAACAGGATTTGTGTAGCTCACCGCTCCGTTTTTAATAGTTCTTGCTCAACAACGGAGCTCTATGGCACAGTCCAGCGTCGGGTTGGGTCTGTTCGCAACATTTGCTGACAGGAAGAAAAAGAACAGAATAGCACTTTAAGGGGCACCAAGACTAAAACAAACCCGACACGGCACACGGCCACGACCTCGCTGCAAACAGCCAGCTGCAGGGCTTACTGCTACTAGGCAGCACCAAGTGTGTTTTATGGGAAAGACTGACGGACTGACCCTCGACCCGAGCAGAGACAGCTCAGAGGAGAAAGGGGAAGGGACGGACAGCTGCTGTGGAGGTGGGGACAGATGGACAAACAGAGCAGCCACCTGTTTCTCCTCTGCAGCCACGTTTTCACCCAAACCCTCAGCGTCCTGCCACCAGAGCACCTGTCTGAACCATTAGGCCCATCACACTGGTCCAGCTTCATGTTCAAACAGCTGGCAGTCACACAGAACAGGCCTGTGGCGAGCGTGAGGGGATGCAGAGAGCATCTAGTCTGGACTGGATCATCAGACAGCCCTCACACAGGCTGGCAGGCTGGGTGGGGCATTGGGCATTAGGTTGGCAGAGGCTTTATACAGCCTGCCACATAAGCCTCTTCCAGTTTTTACTACTAGTGACATCTGCGGCCTGAGGTTACATGTGTGGATACAGCACTTCTACTGCTAACACAGCCCCCACTGTCAGCATCCGCACAACCATGACGCCACTGAACTCGTCATAGCGGAGAAGCTGAGACACTGGAAATGGATTTAAATAGTCGAGGTCGTTTGGTTGCTTCGGGACAAATTACAAAGAGGAAGAATAATAATGCTGCAGGTTCAAGCAGGCGTGACCTTTCTGGGGCAACTGGCAGACTTGGCTTCCACAGTTTGATGCATTTCAAATGATGTCATAAAAGCACGTGTGGTAACATCTACTGACAACACAGCCGGTTGAGAGTGCACCACTGAAGTGGAAGCATTTGGTCGGAGACCCCTCAGTCGACTGACATTCTTTAAGTCGAGCAGTCAGTGTGCAGCGTACCTCTGGGGAATCTGAAGTAGCTGCTACCACTGCTCTCTGCGGTAAAATCATTCCACCAAGTCAAGTCATCCCATCCGCTCGGAGAAGATGTCTGTGTTCCCTGGTTCCTGTCGCGTCTACGTAGCCTGGTTCACTTCCTTTGTCTCGTGTGTGTTTGTGTCAGTCGTTCACGTCGTTCCCATGCGTGCTCTCTGTGAACCTTTTTGTGTTTCCCCACCTGGACTCTCTGTGTTGGATTTTGGTGTTTTGGACTTTCCTTTCTTCGCACACGCCTTACCATTGTAAGGGCTTCTTTATCCTTCAATAAAACCCCTGTTTCCCGTGACGCTGCCTGCATTTGGGTCCTTCCTCCACCGCCTACACCCCCAGTCCTGACATATTCGTACTGAACAGCCAAATCCAATTCAACTAACAATATTCAACTATTATTCTGTGCAAAACTATAGCTTCAGGCTTTGGGTTTGTTGTTCTTGTAATAACAAAGGTATGAAATAACACAGGAGAGCCATCAAACACTTTTACAGATTTAATATTGCTCTTTGAGAGACAGATTGAAGGATGGTCAGCAGAGGCCAGAGTGTCCTGACCTTTAGTCCCCAGCATGAGTTGAACCTCCAAAAAATGATGGATCATACACTTCACATGAAGCAACTCTATAGCATCTTTTTGTCTGGCCCTCGCTTGACTTGCCCTGGTGATGTCACAGGAGTAACTTCACAGAAGGTAGTCCGTAGTGCTCCATGCACCAGGACACCGACTTTGACATGTGCCCCTATGTGAAAGCTGTTGACCTGTCAATCATGTCTGAATCCAACTGGATTGTCACTCATTTCAGTGTACTTGTCTGTGTGCTCAGTGCAGTGTGGTGCTCACTGGCCATCAGCACGTTTTGGACTGTGAGAACGTTTAAACAAATGATTGGACATCTTGCTGCTGAGCCTGAGCTCACATATTAAATAGCAGCGCCGCGGGAACAGAGCTCCAGCACAGTGTGGCGAGGCAGCGTCTGTCCCAGTTGTGGTAAAACAGATTTAGGACTAGTTCAGGTCTCACCCCTCTGATCCCCACTGACTGTCACCTGAGCCCTGCCTCATGCTGTGCAGTAACACAGTAGGCCAACAGCTCGGGTGCACATGCTAATGAGACGCACAGATAAGATATTAGCTGTAAGATACAATAAGGGGAAATGACAGTATTAGCCAAAACGTAATCCTGCTTGATCTGGCAAGTCCACTTGCCTTAATATTCAACTTTATAACAACATCTGTTACATGAGCAAAACAAAAAGGTTAAAAAAACCAATCAAGCCTCCTGCAGAGCGGCCCACTCTGATGCAGTAATCTTGTGTAATCTGACTGTGGAGATTACTGTCTGACCTCCTGCAGCCCACACACACTGTCTGGGTCTTTGTGTTTTATCTTTGTAATAAAATGTATATAGCTTCTGTTTAGGAGGAAAGTAAGTGTCTTGACATCTCTGGTCCAAAGTGTTCTATAGACGGGTCCTTAATAGGGATGCCTTTAGATCTTCCTCTCACTTTGAACTGAATGCTTCGTCACCAAATCTCCGCCATCGTCTTGTCGGTCAACTCTCGTTACTCTCCTCATGTGATGAGTGAAGTCTAATTCTGCTGCTGTAGGGAGCAAACAATTTCACTTTATAAATGTAGTGGCCATGGCAAGTCTTGATAACACGCTTTTGTTATGATCTGGGCTGGGTTTGGTTTGCTTCCCCTGGGTTTTCTGTGGCTGTGTCAGGGTTGGGTGTGTGTAAAGGAGGTATGGAGGGACTCAAACGCAGACAGCCAGTAAGCATAACGTCCTTTACTGAAGACAGAACTGAAAACGAACTTACAACAAGGAGATGGTCAGCCAGGGAGCAGAGGAAACGGGGAACAGCTAACACAGAGGCTCGAACATAGAACAAAGGAACTGAACACACTTAAATACACAGGACACTAACGAGGGGATGGACCACAGGGGACCACAGGGGAACAGGTGAAAACAGTCTGACGATCAGCGAGACACGAGGGTGGCTGAGACAGGACACAGACACCGGAGACCTAAACACAACACAAGGCCCAGGAATAACAAGACACAGTCACACAGACAGGTTGAGGACAAGGGCTTCAAGGCATATTCAAAGCTTTTGGACCCATCAGACAGTCTACCTAGTACAAAAACTATCTCACAAGCTCTACTGCCTAGGATGTATGACAAGGTCAAAAGTCATGTGATGGACAAAATCTGGTCTGGTATGTCTCAGACAGACTGCTGGACGTCAGTGACCACCACCAGCTACATGTCTGTGACTTGCCATTTCATGGAGGATTTTGTCACGACTTCCTATCTCCTGGACTGTTTTGTCTCGACAGACAGACACACTGCAGCTCACCTGGCAAGAGAGCTGACCAGGGTTACTACAGAATGAGGGGTGAGTGACTAAACTGTAGCCTGTGTCACAGATAGTGCCAGCAACAGTGTCGCAGCCTTGGCAGACCACCTCCACTGGGACCACATACCGTGTTTTGCTCATGTGCTAAACTTAATTGTCAGAGCTGCTCTTCAGGAGATCCAGGACATGGTGCAACAGGTCAGGA
>JAVQJV010022531.1:0-27861 GCA_036024995.1 Gadopsis bispinosus | reverse complement strand
TGTACATGAGGAGGTCCCCGAACACAGGAGAGGGCGCTGTTGCTTGGGAGAGAAAAAATCATCAAAAACCCACAGTGCCTGGACACCTGCATTATTCAATTACATTTATTAATCAGTACATTTGCAATGATCGCTCAAAGTCAGCAGGGGGGGAGGCACATGGAAGCGTTCTGTTTTGGAACAGCGCCGGATGCTGTTCCGGCAGGATCCACACTTTTGAATAACACATCACGATTTCTTTTTTGCTTTGAAACACTAAGTTTTACGACTTGACACAAGGACTTGGTCTCAGTGCTGTGCGTTAGGCAAACTACAAACTACCAACTTACGATTGACTGACTTGAAACATTTTGAGTCCCATGAGCAGCAGCAGCTACAACAGAGTGGCCTGAATCCAATATTGTGGTATATTGTGACTTTAAGAGGATCTATTCAGTTCAGCTTCCCTTTTCTCACATTTTTTAACAGATGGAAACATGTTCTTTTTTAAATTCGGACAAAAATACACCCTCCTCCCCCACTCCACCCCACCCGAAATGTGTTAAATTTGTCAACTTCCTGATTATTACTGCCTGCTTTGCTTGTTTCTTATAAGGCATATATCATTTGGAAGGTACACTTCGGCTTTTTTGCAGCCGTCACTGTGGTGATGAAGTTAATGATTATGATCTTTGAGATCATGACCTGCAATCGGATTAATGCTGTTTTAAGAGAAGCAAGTGTCGTTAGCAGGAAGTGCACCTGTCAAAATACTGGAACATTTGGGTTCTCAGAAAAAACACTCTGACCTTTATTAAAACCGCATGAACAGGTGACCGGGCTGCCACGGAAATGGAAAAGGGAGAAAAAACAGAGAATTTAAACGGTGTATATCTTGTGTGCACACTGCAAAAAAAGAAACGTTTGCTGTAAGAGAAATGCATTCGTACAAAACTAAGGTGCTTCAAAGGTCCTTAAAAGTGTTCTGTTATTGTTATTGTGCAGAGTGAAGGTTAGCTTTTGGATTTGGGGCTGTGGGTGTTTGTGGGTCTGTTTGCAGTGGGCTGTAATAACCACATACCACAAATCATACCTGACACACGCACATTTATTTTTCCTGTTTTCGACAGTTTAAATGTCAGTGTGGTTGAGATGCAAAATCAACAACAAGTCACAAAGGGCAAATGGGGGGAAAAACAGAAGAAACATCAAATTTCAGATATTATTAAAGACCACACTGTGCTCGTGTGTGTGTGTGTGTGTGTGCATGGTGTACATACATAGAACACACTGGGGAAATGATGGGCCGCAGGGAAGTAAAGCAAGGTAAATAATTAACTTGTGCAGGTGATAAAACCTGCAGCATCAGCACTGAAGCGGCCAGAATCCACCTATGTTCGGACCGCGTCGTGGATCTTTAGTTTTATCTTGTTGAAATCCTGTTTCAGCTTCTAGTTATAGAAACAAGTGCACAGCACTTATTAGGCCACCAGAATATGTCCTCATTTATTAGTCAAAGGAAAATACAAGAGGAAGTGCTTCACCACAGAAAGAGGGGAAGATTCAATTTTCACACCTTGAAGTGTTAGTTGAGGGCGGAGGTGGATTCAAACTGAAATAGCACATGAAAGACTGATCTTGATTGGTGATTACATTTCTCAGTAGTGACCTTCCAAGAGTGCTAACATTATGTTCTCTTTGCTGGTTGGATGGTATGCCATTTCCTATAAGAGGAAAAACCTTATATGTCTGATGTCCTTTCACAGGGCATCGCATGGCATGAAAGCAGCACTTTGAAGCAAACAGGCGACCGAGCAGCTTCACCAACAGGTAAGACACTAAAGTTCACATTTCATGCTTGTCATTTCATGCTTGTTTCTATGATTAAGTCTGGTAACGTATAACATGCAAGAGGTGACACATCATGCAAATGTTTCTTGCCATCCGCTGGTAAGAGAGGATGTGATACCTTAAACGGGGAGTATTTTTCATTGTACCGGTATGATGAATGATGTGTTCAAGAAGCACATCACTGCGTTTGGTTAGCAGAGCTCTGCAGCCACATCTAATGAAACATGTGGTTTGTGAACAGTGTGATTATTCATGCATCAACTGCTGTAGCTGGCACTATTTGCGGTCCTGCTTTTTTTTTTTATTTAACACGTCTAAAGATAATTTCAAGTAGTACAAGTTTGGTGTAGTTTATTTGACATTATGAGAGGAAGGAGCACATTCAATCACACGCAACTCACCTTGCAAAACATTGCTTTTGAGCTTGGTGAATTTTAACATAGTTGCTTTAAGTGCTATTGAGCAGGACTCTGTCTGGATCACAGCTAATTGACAGGGAATGTCTTTACAAAGTACTGCATTATCACGGCTTCACATCAGGGATTTATCCCAATTTGCTAAAACAATCTGGCACATTTTAGCAGGTGTTTCATCAGCCTGTATGAGTGGAACCAGAGCAAACTGATGCAGGATCTGAAACACGTCTATTTCTGTTTTCACCTGTGGCTGCCGCAATGATTTCTTGCTGGATTTTGTGGTCAGCGATATTTGGGTGAGCGCTTGCACAGACATAAACTTCATATCTTTCTTTTCACGTGGAATAGGATGAGAAAAAGGAGGAAGCACTGAGTTGCAGAACAGAGAAGCCAGAACAATCCATCGAACTCCCATATCTTCGAGGCACCCAGCTTTGGACACCAACCATCTCATTTGAAATCTCCCAGAAAAGAAGATTGATGACACCATAAATGGAGAGAAATAAGAAAACCACTCCCCTGTTTCTTCTTCTGGCTCTGCTTCACGTCACCGTCAGCGTGGACAGTTGTCCCAGCCTGCCAGATGAAAGTTAGTGATTGTTTTGATAACTTGATTCATACTGTTATATTGTCTAACATAAGCGATTTCAAGGTCTTTTGCTACACGAGACTACTCACAAAACAACGTCAGAAAACCTCTTAAAAAAGACGCATTATCGTTTAAATTTCATCTCACCGCCAGAATTTCTCACAGATATCACCTGCTACAGTGACTACAATCATAACATCACTTGTGTGTGGAGCGGCACACACGTGTTTGACCGAGCGGACACTGTGTGCACAATACAAGCCGAAAAAGAAAATGGGTAAGGAGTCACAAAAAGCAAAAACTGTACAGATATGTACTTACAAAGTAGATGCAAATGTACAGTTTGGCAACTCTGTACCCAAATAACATTATGAGTGCAGCAAAATGAAATGAAGGTGAAATGATCTTTTCCAGGGTATACATCAAGTACGGCACTTCATGTGTCCTGGAGCCTGTTGACGTCTCCAGACCAACGCTACAGAAGTGCACCCTGGACTTCAAAACACCTTGGATTGTGAGTCTGAGCAGCTCTGACTGAATCTGGAGCCAATACCTCATAAAAGACATTTTAATACATTTCAAGGGTCTTAATTTTTGATTTAATACCTTTTAATATGTTTTAAGACCCCGCGGATACCCTGTAATTTAAAGGAGTTGAATATTAACACCAGCACTGATGTGTTTCTGATCACTGATCACAGTACAGTCATATCATTTAGTTTACAGCTCAAAAAACACGTTTAACTGTGCAGCACCTCTTTAACTTACGTATGTAAATTAACTTATGTACGGAAGCAGCCAAACGTCAGGCTTGGCTTTGCAGAGTGATATGAGGCAGCGGAGAGAGAGAGCCCCTACACTAATTCTGATGTCATTTTGTTTCAGTTTCAGTCCTTCCATGTGTTATCCATTAATCTGAGCTGTCCCCCTCTGACGCAAAGATTGAGCTTTCTCTTCAAGCCATTTTGCCACAGTGAGTACAATTAATTAATATATCGCCTCCTTGTGACTTATCCTTGTGAGCTTGTTCATGATGACCTAAAGCAAAATATGTGTGTGTGTCTGATACCGCAGTAAAGCTGAATCCACCGCCAATACCAAAAATCGTCTCTACCACCGTTAACTGGATCCCACAAGTGCCTGAGCATAAAAGAATCGATCATTACAACGCCCATGTGCAGTGGAAACAAGAGAAACAGTCCTGGAGTGTGGGTACATATTTTGTGTCTATGTTAGTATGTGAATGCAGAAATGCTTGCGTGTATGTCAGAGATGAGTGTAAAGCTGCATTCAGGCAGAATCAGGTGGCGCGGCGAAAACGCTGTTTCATCGGCTGTACAGCCGTGCAATGAGGGAGAACAAATACGTTAATCACCGTGCAGGCGCTTAGCTTGTATCGCTCCTCAAGCTTCAAAGATTGCTGGTTATTACGTGGCACTCCCACATTGCCGCGCAACCCTGCGCTATTCGCCGCGTCGCCTGATTCTGTCTGAACGCAGCCTAACTGTTGGAGAGATATTGAGAGTGAATGTTAAATGATTTGTGATCTGTGGCTGTAGTGAAACCGAGCAAGAGTAAACGAACGGACACGGAAATCAGCATATTTGTTTCTTCCGTACCAGGGTCCCTCTGTGAGGGACAAAACGACACAATGTGGCAAGAACTGCTCGGTGGAGCTGGACCCAGATCAGCTGATACAAGGAGAGCGGTACGAGGCACGTATTCGAGTGCAGGCCATGGAGGTTGACGCCAAGTCGACCTGGAGTGACTGGGGCCCCACTGCATCATGGGAGTCCTCCATAGGAAGGACAAAACCACCACTAGGTAAAGGTTGCCCAATATGAACAAAGTTAGTTTAACAAATGCAGTCAGCTGAAAGCTACATCTTATGAACGTCACGCCCTTTGAAGCCAAGTTCAGGAGTCACATTTTGCCTTTGAGTCCTGCTGAGCGTTTGGAGATTTGTTTACACTGCTATGTCTTGAATTCCTGGAAACCAGTTGGATAAACAATATATCTTTAAAGGAAATTAAGGGTTCATTTGCAAAACCATTTATCTCAGTTATTTATTTTCCTAAAACATGTTTTTTTTTAAATTGTACACTCAATTTTAACCAAACTGGTGTTGGATTATTCATTTAAAAAATGTTTTTTTATCATCTGTTTTTGCAAATTAACTGTTAACTCATATGGGAAACTCTTATTTTCTTTCTGTAATTACACATCAGTCAATTTAGTTTTATCTATGTAATGTTGTCAGCACAGAACTGGCCATATCCGACACCAAAATTTCATTTGGGCTAATGATCATGGATGGGATGCTGTGTAAAAATCAAAGTCTAATGTGGTTATAATGCCCTTAGAACATGCACAAGCGTATCTCTCTTTCTGTTTAAATATCTTTTACCTGCTCGCCCAGAGCACTTTACGTGCTCTAGATCTGGGTAACTAATTGCTTAAAATATCATTGTGCATCAGGATAATTGCATGAAAATCACAGTCACACAACCCAGAGTTGTTCTTTACAGTGGGATAAAAACTGTATTCTTTCCTCTTAGCTAACATGACATGCTCTGTCCTGTGTTTGTCAGATATTACTGGGGTTGTTTTTGGCGTTGCCGCAGCTGCTTTGGTGCTTGCCGTGTTTCTGGCTGTCATTACTGACAAAACTACCTGGTGAGCTGACACAACCACAAAGTTTTCCAAGACATTTGTGTCACGTGTGATGCAAAAATATCTACATTCTAAATTCTGACCTTCTTCTCCCCAACAACTCTGCTTTAAGATAATGTCATTCTGTCTTTTAGGGTTTTAAAGAGAATCAGAGGTCCCCCCCTACTGAACCCAGCGAACTCCTTCCTGAAGGATGCAAACTTCCAGGTGAGCGTACGAAAACGTCCTTTTCTTCGTGGTTTTTGTCGGTTTTGATGTGGAATAATCTTAATAAAAACACAGATTCGATTGACAGTGCTTTGCAGTATTTGCTTTCTCATAAGACTGTAATAAACTGCATTAGAACAAGATCACATAGCACATTAAAACTGCATTAGTAAATAATTTTTTGCCACTCGGGGGCAGCGGAACAAGCTGTAAACACAACATTAGTGTATTATCATGGTGAAAATTGCCTATTTACACATTTAGCAGACAGACAGCATCATTAGCATTCATATAGATTGTCTCTGTCACCATAGGCATGCTAGCTCTGTTATGGTGTCCACCAACTTCTAAGAAACGTATCTGGCTCTTCAGCTACTAGACGTTCATCCTCCAGCGAGTTGGATGAGCATGCACTGGGTTTATCTGCGCTCTTTTCCTGGAGTCACACAATACAAGGCCCTACCTTTGCAAACAAACACAAACCCTGGTAGTGATGACACACGGCTACTATAAAAATATTGATCAGTGCAGCTTTGAAGATAGCAACGCATATTAAAAAAGACAGAGCACAACATGACACAGAGCAGCAGGATGTACAGCCCACGTAGGCTCTAAAAAAGACAGGAAAAATGACTCATCAGTCCAACAGACATATGGCCTTTATGATCAAAAAGGTTAAAACTGTGTTACTGTAGCAGCAGCAAACAGAGACAAAAAACTTTAAACACTAGGTATTTGCAGACTATTTACAGACTGACAGCTGTATGGCCATAAAGTCTAGTGCAGATTTAATTTCTTCTGGGTTTTCAACCTTTCAAATTCTTCCTCCCACTCCTCCACCTTTGACCCTGTCTCCTCCAGAATTGGTTGAGCCCCCACTTCACCGGAGAATCCATTCACACCTTCTTGAAACCGGTGGAAATCGTCTCTGTAGAGATAACCTCCGCTGTGGATGCCGTTGCGCCCTGCGGGCCAGAGGTGGCCCTGCTGGAGAAGATGAGAAGCCAAAGAAACCACGAGTGCACCAGTTCCAACTTCTCCAACCCCAGTTACTCCCAGCTGTGTCCTTCCCCTCCGGTCTCCTCGCTCACTGCAGGGAATCTGGAGCCCTGCGCCTTCGATACGCCTTACAGACCTGTTGGTAGTCAAGGTGAAGGTGAAAATGCAGACCAGGGTAGGGAGGAAGTGAGAGGGAAAGAAATGGAGATCCTACAGTTGCTCTCCAAAGGCAGCAACAACAGCGAGCCTATGCTGATAAATTCAGACTACGAGAAGGTTGAGAAGCTCCAGGCGGAGCTCTTCAGGCTCCAGAGTATAGATTCAGCCGTGTGCAGTGGCGAGGAAGCCAGTCAGGAGAGCATGGAGGCAGATAGCATCAGTGTGACTAATAGCCATGATGAGTGGCCTGAAGGCAAGGAGGAGAGGGATGGGGGGAATGGAACAGAAGGAGATTTTCAGAAGCTGTTTAGAGGCAGTGGAGGTATCTTTGGCAAAGGGTCCATTCAGGTTTGTTCTGGTTACGAGCAAGTCCAGATCCTGCAGGCTGACAGCCCCGAGCTCCCTAGCCTGGATTCAGGCGTTAGCAGCGGGGGCGAGGAGCAGGTGAGTCAGGAGGAGGGCCTGGAGTACCTCGATAAGTCCACTGAGTCTACAAGCTTCCTGTTCCCTCCGCCGTCACCTCCTTTCAGTGCCTTGCCTTGCACCTTACCCTCTTTCACACCACTGCCTTTGAACTTTTCTGGGCCAGGTTTGAGTCCAGCTCTGCCTCTGCCAAGTCACATACTGGAGAGGATCGCTCTGATGTCAACTAATAGGCTAGTGGAGCCCTCTGGTGATGGATATATGCCAGCAAGAGTGGAACAGAGCTAAAAACAGACAGAAATCTCTTTAGTAGGCCTGCACTCTGTACAACACAGTATGCGGCATCGCACATGCAGGATTCACGAGCGCCTGATGCTAGAAAGTCAATGAAGCCTTGTTCTCACTGGTATGCAACATCATAGGGACATTTATTTAATGTTCAGTGTTCATCTCTCAACGACGGGTGGATTTTAACGAATGTATTTTTTTAGTTTTTAACGCTCTTATTATGCATATTTATCAGAATTATTTATCTTACATCGCATGCAGCATTTATCAGCGTACGCAGGGTCTTTTGAGTGAAACAAAAAATATTGACAATGCTGTGAAACAGAAAAAGACAAAAACGTATATCCAGTCTCAGTGTTTCAAATTAGGCTTTGGTTGTTTTAAAAAATGTGTGAGAAAAAACATCTCAGGAAGAACAGTGTACAGACAATGTCTACCTGTGTTTTGCCAAAAGGGTTTTTATATTGCACTGTTGCCAGTTATACAGTGTCATAGATCTCTTTATGATCAGCCATTTTTGTATGCTTTGGTAGTCTTTCAATACTTTAAACTTGAAAAAAATGTGTATATTTTGTTTTGCTCGTTGCGACATTTCTCGAGGAAAAAGCTGTACAGACAATGTCTACCTGTGTTTTGCTGTGTTTTAAATTGCAGTGTTATACAGTGTGATGGGTGTCTTGATGATCAGCCATTTTAATACAAGAAGAGCTCAGTGCATTTTGTACTTTTGTACAAAGTGCAATATTGCACGTATTTTTATGCAAGTAATTAATTTTACTGATTTATATTTGTATGGCAGCTATATTAGAACCTACGGACCGTGACAATGAATAAGGTATTGACCTCTGTTATCTTTTGTATTATTATTACATATAAATGGATGAATAACCAAAACATTCACCACTATTGCCTCTCACTTGCTGTGTCACTTGTTTTGTTGTTGTTGTTGTTTTCTCTGTACGCTGTATGCAATGATGCAATAACTAGAATTTATGTTTTCTAAGAAGTAAAAGAGGTGAAATCCCAAACAAAATAAATGACTAATGTGAGTATTTTGGGTGTTGAAGTGAATATCCTCAGAACGCTGAAAGAGCCAGCTTTGTTTACTATGACGGCCTGATAATGGCGTTGGGTGAGGTTGAATTTAAACAGAGAGGGAATTAAACAATTTACTTCTCTTTTGAAGAGAAGAAATTGGTATTTGGGGTAAAAAAAATATTGAATCTTCGGTGCGTGAGGTTTAACACTCAAGTCTCTGCCTCAACCTCAGGCTTCATCTCTGTGCAGCAGACTCACTTTACGGCCCCGTGGGATTTCTTGTTTGCCAGGAAAGTGAAATGAACCCTGGGAAATGATCTGGGTACGAAACCAGCCTGGCCCTGCTTCAGTCCCATCAGATTTACTTTGTGCGGGGGAGTTGACTGGGAGCATCACTGTTGCTAGGTAATGATTAGTGACATCAGCGTACCTGTACCCACCTGACTCACTGCTGCTCCTTTTAGATGCTCAACAACATGTATGATTAGTTAGCGATGGAGCCATCAGCTATGACTGTGTGGATGTAGTTTGGCTTTATTCCACTGTCATCGTGTCTAAGAAACTGAAATATTCAAGCGAGCTTTGGGAAATATTGATTGACTCCTTTTTTTTCCTTTTTTTTCTACCTTTGGACTTACAAACACAGAGGGAGCCGTCCTCTGTCTGTCGGAGCAACATGTCTGATTCTGTGCTTATCCGATATCCTTAGTAAAAGCTGTTAAATAATAATAAGCATTCAGAAACTAATGAGCCCCCACGGACAGTAAGATGATTTCTCAAGGAACGAAGGACGTGGAGTGATGCAATGGCACTCGGATACGGCTCGAAGAAGTCAGTTTCATGTGAGCAGGGGGTCGTGCCTGCTACTCTGAACAATGGGGTCAGTAGTGCTAACACTAAAATAGCCACATAATGTAGTCTGGTGTTAATCACTCAGTACGCTCAGATTAATGTGTGTCTAACCCGTGGAGTTGTTAGAGTAAGCTAGCGTTTCACAGAATTCCACATTATGTAGGCCTTCTTCAGAATGCAGGCATCTGGTGGCTCTTGTTTTGGTTTTGAACGCTGTTCGCTGCTGTTTGCTGCTGACCGTTTCGGTGTCCTAAGCGGAATTGCTTTGTGTTCTCTGCTAGATGAAGAAGTTGCATTCATACTGTTTTGGGTTAATGACAGCCTTGCAGAATGAAAAACAAATTAATATAGAAAAATCAATGATACCATATCTATCTAAAAAGACCTTAGCTGAAGGATCACAGGTGCAGCTGAAAAGTGCCTGGGTTTCAGTTGCCTACATGTAAAGTCCCTTTCTGTCATGTGTTCCTCAGGGGATGAGCCTCACTTTAGTCTATTTTAAAAATGTACTTTACGTTATGTAAGAATAGCCTTAAAAGGGGAACCACTGATTAACAACAGCCGTATATGAAACAGATGTGAAAGAAGTCTAAGGCTACAGCATAAAGCCTTTTGTGGCTCCAGAGGGAACTGTTCAAAATCTTATCAGTTGCCTCAAGTGATGTCACTTGACTTGCTGGGGCTGAAGACTACGTAAACAAACTAAAACTTTTAAGTACATGCATATCTAAATAATTATTTTAATTCATGATGGAGATGGGTAACTGTAAAGAAATATGTTTCCACAAACTTAATTAAAAAAATAGGATTAAAGGGAATTTGCAAACCAATAATACATGTTATTGTGACAATGATCAACAATCTATAGTCATTATCATGCCTCAGTTATGCAGGGAAACAACATTTAGACCTTTAAACTCACACATCCCAGTGAAAGTTCAAATTCAAAAAGTATGTCAACATCGTTCATAGAGAATTGTTGACAGAAAATCAAAAATAATTGCTTGAAAATCTCTTTCATGCACACTGTGGTTTTTGCTAACATGAGACTTTCGTGGCTCGTGGTTCATCACAGCGGAAACAACTCCTGGGTGATTTTTTTCACGTCATTTGTAAATAATATTTTACAAAAACAGATTTTAATGTTTTTAACCCAAAAGAAAGTCCAAAGTTTTGTCCATTGTCCAAAGGTAGCAGCTGGCGCACAAGCTGTGGCTCCATCCATAAGTAAGGCTCGGTACTGCAAGTGTCTCCTGGGTTTCTTCCTCATCGTCCTCATAGCCGCAGGAGCCACACTAGCATGGTACTTCCTCGGTAAGGAGTTTTCCCTTTATTTATTCATTTATTTTCAGTCATGCTAGCGGCACGATTCTATGGATGGCATCGTTGGTCTGTGTGTCGGCCTGTCTTTGGTCTAGACTGAAATATCGTCATCATTTAATTGCCATTACATTTTGTACAGATATTCATGTTCTCCAGACAATTAATCCCATTGACTTTGGTGATCCCCTGACCTTTTCCTCTAGCGCCACCATGAGGTTGACATTTTTGGTTGAAATACTTTGAAAACCACTTTGGATGGATTTCCATGACATTCGTCTGATACTGTATTCATGGCCCTCAGAGGATGAATGCTAATGAATACGACGATGACCTGACTTTTCCCGTGTATCGTGTCCCATGATTTATCTGATTGACACAAAATGTTGTACAGACAATCACGAATCCTAGGCGATGACTTTTCCTGTAGCACCTCAATGAGGTTGACATTTTTGGTCTTGAGTGGCATGTCTCAACTATTGGATGGACTGCCTTGAAATCTGGTTCATGCTACATTAATGTAATAACCACTTAAATGACTACTGCCATCATCTAGGAAAACTTTTAATTTGTTCAATACTGACATTCCCACCCACTCGAGCTGTATTTTGTGGTTATTGCTAATTAGCAAGTGTTAGCATGCTAACATGAAAAACTAAGATGATCACCATGGTAAACATGGTCACGTTAGCATTGTCATTGTGAGCATGCCAACATTAGCACTTAGCTCAAGTACTCAAAGTACAGCCTCGCAGAGCTGCTAGCCTGGCTGCAGACCTTTATGCTGTGCTGATCTTCATACAGTATCTTCATCTGTAACAGAATACAGGGTTTGGGTGTTGGAGCCTCGCGTCCAGCAGCAGTACACGGCTTATCTGTCCATCCTCAACAGGAACTTCTCTGCTGATCTGTCCTCCCACAACAGCCCTGCATTCAAGACAGAGGCCAAGGGAGTGCAGAACATGGTGAGCAGGGACCACAAAGTCCTCTGATACTGATGTAGACTAGAATAATGGGACCCTGGTTACTGGTTTTGTACTTGTCCATGTGCATGTTTCCTATTTTTTGAATTTTCAATTAAACTAAAACAAAAACACACTAAAAAGAAAAAATGGCAGTACTCTGGTTGGAAACCATTCAATGAGACAATTATGTAGATGGATTAATTCAGATAAATTCCCATGGAGAAATGTAATTATTACAGTAGCATTCACATGTAGTGCAACATAAATCTTTAAAAAGCATGTCTAAGGAAGGCCCGGATAAGGACAAGAGTAAATTAGAACAGACTAAACTACTATTTAATAGGTCACTACATCAGTTAAGACTAGAAAATAATAGACAAAGCCATCCTCAGTTGGCATTCTGGAGAGAATGAGGGAGAAACTGACATGCTGGATTATGTTCAATTATTCTTAAATGTTGAATGTGATCTTGTGTTTCAGGTAGAGAAGATAATGGAGGGCTCGAGTCTTTCTCGATACTACAACTATACCACTGTGTTCGCCTTTGGGTACGTGGATCAAACATTTTCACATAGAGTACAGTAACAATAACTCAGGTGGATAGTAGAACAATGGGAGTGACAGAACTTTACAGTAAATCTGCTAACATCTTGGATTATAGTGGATGCATTTGCCCAGAGGGAGAAGAGCAAGAAACGTCTGTTTGAACACAAGCCAGCTCACTCTGTTACCACATGTTGATGCTGGGTAATCTTCAGTTCATTCGTCCAGTTGATCAGGATGTAAAATCATTGATTTGCTGAATGATATGGTCAATGACCACCTTCTTTGACGGGGTACGGTTCAGCCCGTGTAGCCTGTAACTGCAAATCAAGACGTCTCCATTCTAAATCTGGCCCCACCTATGTTTGTGTAGCAGTTATACTCACTTTCTCACTTTTAACAGTAAACACCAGCTCAGATCCCAAAATTCAAGCATGCGTTTTGAACTTGGTTGAAGTGACGAGTGGAATATCATAGCGTTCAAAAAAGCAACGCTTAAAATTGGAGCTCTGTGCTTGTTAACTGTATTGAAATCTTGTTTGGCTCTGTGCTTGTAGGCTTGATACTTTTTCCAAGTACAATCTTGAGTCTGCAACAATCTTAAATTTGTGGTACTTCAAACAGACCACAGGTATATATATACGTGGAGCATTTACACCTTCGGGGAAGTTTAAATGGCTGACCGAAAACAAAGCCATTTAATCGCCTCGACAAGTCACCTGCAAAAGTGAGCGTTGGTACAAGCATTCATGCAGTTTTCTATGTCAGGGTTTGAAGTGCGGGCAGCAGGGGGAAGGAGTGAAACTCAGATGGAACAGACAAACTGGTGCAGTTCACTGATTTATTTACAAAAGCCTACATGGTAGGTAGGCAGGCAGGTAGACAGGTAACCGGGGCGACAGAAGTGCGCGCAAGCAAAAGCACAAGGCAGGCAGCAACATAGCAACAAGCCAACAAGGACGATGTGACAAAAGACCAAAGGATCTGGGCCGTTACTTGTGGTGAACAAGCAGACGGTCAGGTGATGATGAGGGAAGTGAGAACAGGTGAGCAGGTGAATGAGGAAGTCTGGTGGAAAGGTCTGAGGGCATGTGGCTGACGACTCGTAGATGGCAGGTCTGCGGGAGTAGGAAGAAGGCACATGGCCTGGGGGAAGTGAGCAGGGGCTGGAGGCAGGGACAGATAGAGTGGATAATAATGCAGAGGGCTATGGATGCAGCTAAGACTAAGAATCTACAGGAAGGTGCTTGAACAGAAAAAACAAGTTGAGCGTAAACCACGTTCTGATCTAATGCTATTTTTTGTTTTTAAATGTCTGTACAGCCGTTTGCGACACATTTTCTTGCTGCAAATAAAGGTTTACTGTATTCTCTGATCACTACGTTTTCAACAATACCAAATATGTAAGGCTTAATCACAGGAAAGTGCGCTTTAAAGAGCTGAGGATCTTGTTTCGCTGACCTCTAGTGGTTTGATTTCTCACATTGCTGCTGTGATGAAGAAGCCACCCCATGCCTGTACACTGTGACACCACTGTTGGGTGTGGTTACAGGCGCAACAGATCTCACTTCTGACCACACCCTGCAGAGATCGCGGGTGCAACGCACTTTGAGCTTACAACCAGGGAGGGCGCTGTTTTGAAACGCCGCTTCTCAGCCTGACAAATATAAATAATCGTGTGCGTCATTTATTATTTGCCTCCTGTCATTTCGATACATCTTTAATAACTGCTGTGTGAATTTTGGCCTCTCCAGGGAGGGGAGTGTTGTGGCTCACTTCTGGATAGTGATGTCTGTACCGTGCAGCCATGTCGAGAGGGTCACACTGGAGAAGGTCACCGGGAGCCTGGAGAAGGGCCTGGGGCTCTACAGAGGGCCAGAGGAGGAGGAGACGGCCCGCTTCGATAGATACCTCCTCCTCCTCTCCTCGCTGTCTGTCAGTGGTGAGAGCAAGAGGCAGAACGAGCCACAATATGTGTGTGTGTGTGTGTGTGTGTGTGAGTGTGTAAGACAGAAATGTGTGTGCGAAGATGAAATAGTGAGAAACAGGGATGTGAAAAACGTTTGACTTTCTTTGCTTTAATTTCTCTTCTTTTTGCCCTGCTCCCAACAGAAACGGACTCCAAAGTTGTAGAGATTTTGAAAGCCTCGTTTGGTATCACACTTTATTTTCATCTGCTTGTTCATAATTTCTCATTTTGTATTAATTTATTCATTTTGATTGAACCGCAATGAGCACGCAGCACAAAATACATATTTACCGGTAACAAAAATGTAATGCATGGATGCACCTGCAGAAATTAAAGTGTTTTTTCCATGTTACATTTAGGCATCTATGAGAAAGTCTAACTGCCACACTGACAAAATGACTCAAAAAATAAAAACAGACAGTATCATCTCGAGACATTTTAAACATTGTTCTTGACATGATATAGGTTATATAGTATCATCTAGAATTTCATTCTAACAAAGTAATTGAGCATCATGTTGAGACAGTTATGTTTTTGAGTATAGATTCATCTGTGGTTTAAAAATTAAAGCTGTTGGGAAGCATAGGTTAGTGTTATTAATTGTTTGCTTACTATAGTAAAACATACTTGGACAAGCAACATAATAGCATCATCCTCCAAACTCCTTCAAATGTTTCTCTTACCATAGACCCACGTAGGCTACACTGCTTCAATAGAGTCTTCAATCCAAAGACTCTTTACAGACCTGACGTGATTAGTTACTGATGCAAAGTCGTGACGGGAAAATAGCTGTTCAAAGGAGGGGTGTTGCAAAAGAAGTGGTTCATTAGTACAGTAGCTCCAAACATAAAATCAAGGCAAAACATGCCACTAACATGATGCTGTCATTCACGTCCTACCAGCTTTGACAGACAAATCAATAAACTAACGTGAATCAGCAAAATTCAAATCAACAGCACATCCCAAATAAGATCAGCTCAATTCTCACTCTCGCTCTTTGCCATCTTTTCCCCGAGACTGCTACCGCTACCAGAAGGTGGTGTCCGGCGGCCCGGTGGTTCTCCGTGGCCCTGACACGCAGCGCTCCTCCTGCCTGTGGCACCTCCAGGCCGCTCCCGGCTCCCAGCTGGAGCTCCACATGGAGTGGCTGCTGCCGGAGTGTCGGGACAGGCTGGTGGTGTACAACTCCCTCACCCCCACCGATGCTTACCTCATCACCTCGTGAGTCTCATCCGCCGAGTTAGACAGATGTATTTGCCGTGACATATCAGGCCTCTGCTGAACATCGGGCACTGGTTGGTCCACCTCTATAGAAATGCCCCCTTTTTTCACAACTGTCAGTCCTTAAAAATGTATAAAAGGATTAAAGTTTTACTCTCTTCATTCATTAAAACGCACGGTCTCTCTCTGCCCATCTTCCCCTCTGTCCTCCCAGTGTGTATGGCTGCAGCAGACATGAGCGTGTGGTGCGTGTCCTGTCTTCAGGCGAGTGGATGACGGTAGTTTGGAAACAGGGTCTGTACAACTACGAGGACCCCTTCTCTCTGTCTGCACAGGCCTGGGGCCGCCAGGGTAAGAGCACCTGAAAGCCCAGGCCTTCTTTTACTTGCTCAGAAATGTTTCATGCAATGTTACACACACACACAGACTGAGAGGAGAGAGGAGATGAGCTCAATTCAACCGCAGTGAGCAGAGCCAAATAACCATGACCTCCCTTATTTTCAGTTAGTTGTCTAGCCTGCTGAGCTGACCGTTCACCACCATACATTCTACTGACATTGAGGGATTTTCTTCTGCAGTATTTTGACATGCAGCAGAGCTGTGAAACCTTTCACCTAGCCATGCACTCTAAACGTCTGTTTTCACAGCAGCTACGCCCACTTAGGTTTAACTAGACTTCATGACATTCTGCCAAAAATAAATCCCCAACATAGCCTATTTAATTTTGGACCTGATCGAGCCAGGTCATATCAAAGCCTGCAGGCTCTGTTTATTTATTTATTTTTTGTAGCAGGTATCAAGCCCTGGATACCAAAGTATTTATTTCCATCCTGGCTTTTGTAGTTGAAATTTGTATTGTGGATTAAAATACTTCTAATAGTACCTTCTCTCTCTGTCTTCATCTTTCTCAGACTGTAAATCCACTATAGAGCTGAAGGCAGTATCAGGGGTCCAGGGGACACTGAGGACACCTTTCTTCCCCAGCTTCTACCCCCCAGACACCAACTGTACCTGGAGCTTTATTGTAAGACACTCCTTCATTCACGTCTTCCACTTTTTGATTGATTGGTTGGTTCATCCATTGAGTTCTGGTAACCTTACAGCCCCTCATATTAATGATAAATGTACATTTTCATGCATGCCTTTTACACTTTACTGTATTTTTGTGTTCATTGTCCTGTGTGAGATCAGATCCCCACTGTGGGGTTGGGCTTGTCTCTAGAATTTGAGGGCTACGAGCTGAGCAGAGCCAGCTACAACCAGGCCTGTACCCAGGGACAGTGGATCATCCAGAACCGTAGGTAAGCTCTGGGGTTTCAGTCGGCCCATAAGAGCTGAGGGTGGCTCGGCCTCGATGCTCAGATTAACCTGCACTGTGAATGGATCTACTGTAAGACCCAACAAGGGGCCCAACAAGATTTTACGAGCAGCAGTCCAAGCCTCACTGAGACTGATATCTGATAGCAGCCGATGAGAGTTTAGCTCAAGGGGCAGAAAATAAAAGCAGAAGTCGATTTTAGTCACAACTTCCACTGACAAACACGGTCAGCAGAGACTCAGCTGCAGCTGGTCTCACCTCCAGCTAGTACACAACTGAATCTACTTTTCAGGAAATGGTAAAATGTGCATTTAGAAATTCTTAAACAAATGTTAGAACGCCTGTTGTCACTTCACACTCAGCTCAGAAAATAGTTGTGTGTGTTGTCAGCTATTTAAAGTAATGTCTCTTTCTAACTGCCCCCTCTGTGCGGTTTGGTGCCTGACAGGAAGCATCGCTGCGCGTAAAGGTTGTCCATGAAGGTCATGATGTGCTCACTTTTCGGTTTGCTTTCTTAATACATAAAAAACGCAAATGGACCAAATTACACAGTAAAAATGTTATGTTCATACCATCACATCATGTACTGAACAACAGGGGGCAGTAGCGTCCCATACGAGCCATTTTTTAAATTTCAGTTCTAATATATATGATAATATAATATTTGAAATGCATTTTCTAACCAGTATTTACCCAGGATAGGTCTGTCATAACTGCCTCGGACAAGCTGAGAGTCAAGTACCTTGCTTAAAGGCACTCCACAGTTATTTAAACAAACCCTTCTCAAACCCGTGGGCTGCCTCGAGAGCCTTTTGTCATCTCTGCAGGCAAACACAAGGGGAGCTGAACTGAATTTCATTGTCTCGGTCCCGTTTCTCAGACTGTGTGGCACCAGGGGCCTGCAGCCGTACAACGAACGCCTCCTGCTGCTCTCCACGACGGCCACTGTTGTCATGACGTCAGAAGTGTCACTCACAGGGCCGGGCCTTCAGCTGCGCTACAGAGTCTTCAACCTATCAGACCGTGCGTTGTGAATGCAGGAGAGACAGCCAAGACATTTGAATAAATTAACTGATAAGTAATATAATCTATATTGTGTTTATGAACAGATTTTTGAGTGGTGTGTGTGCATGTCTTTGTGTGTTTTACAGCTTGCCCAGGCCAGTTCCTGTGCACTAACAACGGCCTGTGTGTTCCTGCCTGTGATGGAATCAAGGACTGTCCCAACGGACTTGACGAGAGGAACTGTGGTATTTATTCATGTTTTTAATTATTTTCACGCATAATTTGTTGTACGTTATTTTCTGTTGGAACAAGATATTGACACGTGGCGCAGGAGGAACTTGAAAAGTGAACAGGTCAAGCGCACAGAGCCAGCGAAGCCCAAAGCCTTTAGATGGTGCTGAATATACTGTCGAATAATGTTCAAAATGGATGAATTGCGGCTACTGGGATGCAGCAGCACTCCTCAGGAAAAGGGCACGGGAACGTCAGGGGTGAACCAAACATCCGCAACCACACCATCTCGCCACACATGTCACTTTGTTGCTGCTTTGATATGATAAGAACCGCTAATGGCAGGATTATTCAAACATCTGTAACATGAGCTTCATCAGCATGCTGCTCGGGAGCGCTGGCTGGTCCAGACGTCTGAAGGTGACGCGGATCTGATCTGATCACTCTGTTCTTTTTAAATCTTCTGAATCAATTTGGATGCCAGGCAGTGTCTCACAATGTGGAAACCTGTGAGAGTTGGCAGCTTGTCAAGCTGCAATGCTATTATTTGTTGCTTTGCATTTTAGAGGTGTCTGCTGACAGGTCGAGGATCAACACTTAATTAGATACTATCTGATAAAATAGAGAAGAGGACAAAAGTATTGATCGTGTGGTGTAAACACACCAGAAAGCATTTTGTGTGCCTGATATCATATGGAGAATTTCTGTAGCATAAAATCATAGACCGTGTGTAATGATTAACCACTTAAATGTTTGTTTCTCAGTTTGTTTCAAACAATCAAGTCCCAGAATATGACACCGTAAATGAAAAGCACAACAGACCTTTTCTTTCTGTTTTTAAAGAATAAAGAACCCGTCAGTTCGTATGTGTATATGGACACACATGCAAGCTGGTACGTTTCCTTGTGCGTGTGTTTCAGTGTGTATGGCGCAGTTCCAGTGTCCAGAGGACAGTCGGTGTGTGGACTACTACAAGGTGTGTGACCAACACCCAGACTGCCCTGAAGCAACGGACGAGATGAACTGCACTGATGGTAACGCGCCCAAACCACGTGTACAACTACACACCCTCACAGGCAACATCACACACGTAGTAACCTTCACACGGCCTTTTGCACAATCTAGCACCGTCATTTTGATCTTTGTACTTTATTTGTGGCATTATTTTACCTCCTGGACAAACATATTTCTGACCTCGGAACTCACGTATTCTCAATAAAACCTGCTGCGTACCGTATACTCAGAAACGCAACATTAACTACAAAACTCTCAGTTCTGAAATATTCTGCGCGGGAGGCTCCAACAGCAGCAGAGCAAAGCGGGGCATTAAACATGCGAGTGCGCTTGCGTGTGTGTGTCCAGGTGTGAAGTGCACAGATATGACTTATGTGTGCGCTGATGGAACGTGTCTGAAGAAGCCGAACCCAGAGTGCGACTTTCTCTCCGACTGCCCTGATGCCTCCGATGAGAAGCAGTGCGGTGAGCAGATAAAAACACACCCAGACCTTGTGTTAACTTTTTGTTTCACTTGAATTCAGTTCAGGCTGCATTTTGACTTTATACTGCTTTTTAATAAAACTGCAATGAAATAAATCAATACAATCTGTTTTTTATTAGTCTTTGTTCAACTATACAACTATTCTAACTCTATGCACAGTTCAAACATTAAGCATATACTCTGCATATACCATAATCGCAGCTGTGCGTTTCAATATTTCTGCGTGTGTATTCAGACTGTGGCCTTAGGCAGTTCACCAGCCGCATTGTGGGGGGGTCCAATGCCACAGAGGGCGAGTGGCCGTGGCAGGCCAGCCTGCAGGTGCGGGGTAACCACATCTGTGGGGGCGCGCTCATCTCCAGCCAATGGGTGGTGTCCGCTGCCCACTGTTTCTATGACGACCGGTAAGTGCAGGAAGAGAGGGAAGGAAGTGGTGTGTGGATTGAGGTGTTAGAATGTACTTTTTAGAACAAAGACGGTTTGAGACACTTTGAGCTCATTTCTCTTCAGTCTACCTCCCTGTTTCCTCTAAACGTCTCCTACGTTTGCTGTCCAGGGTTCAACTGTAACAGCCTGTTTGACTCAAAGCCAGAGTATTTATATTATGTGCTCGTGTCTCTGAAAGCCAGAATCAGCTGGCTGGGCCATGACCAAAACTACAGCTGTACAACATCCTGTAGAGGATTAACAATTCTTCTGTCTTAATGTTCTTTGTATGGCGTTTAAAAGCGTATTCAGCATTCAGTGAGTGTCGAAATGTCAGTGGACGGGGAAGAGTTTGCTGTAAAATGGAAAGACATTTTCTACATATAAAAATATCGTGTTATTTGTGCTGCTGAAAGAAAAAACAGTCTTACACATTGCCCCTGCACACTTCTTTCTCCTCCTCCTTCAGCGTCTACTCCCCCTCGATGTGGACGGTCTACCTGGGTAAACTCCAGCTCAACCGCAGCAGCCCTACTGAAGAAGTGGCGCGGGTTCAGCGGATCTACCTTCACCAATACTACGACGACGAGTCCCACGACTATGACCTGGCCCTGCTGAAGCTGGACAGGCCCGCATCCAAGCTGCTGGCTGGACACGCTCGACCCGCATGCCTGCCTCCGCCCACCCACCAGCTGGAGCCGGACCTGCTCTGCTGGGTCACCGGCTGGGGGGCTCTCCGCGAGGGGGGTGAGGAGGGAAAGAGGGGAAAAGGGAGCTTTGTGGAGAGAGGATATAGGGTAAACTGTCCTGGAAGTAGTGTCGTTGGTAAACAATGGGATTTAGTATTAAAACCAGAATCACTTTAACTCTCGGCTCAGCCATATACTAGGTTTCTTTTCTGTCCAACTAGTCATCTTCTAGCCCCTTAGATTTACCTTCTGACCCCTTGAATGCGCTGCAGCTGCAAGATAGGAACCGCTACGCAGCGTGACGGCACTATAAGACAGTGACAGGAATGAATCCAACAAACCCGCAAACTATTTGCAAGGACTTGCAAAAAGCTCCATCCATTCAAAGCTTTTCTGAGAGCTACAGGTGAAGGAATCTGTTTTCACCTTCATCCTATTATAACTTAGATTTCACCTCAGGCTTGCTATGCGTGACCTAGAGGAACACATCATCATGCCTCGCAGAAGAGACACTTTGAAATTAAACTATGCAGCTTTATAAACGTGCACCATTTTAACACCATTTTTTGGATTTGGTGCTTTTGACTTGTAGGTTTATTGTCCAAGTGCAGTACTTGTTATATTATAAAGTTGTTTTATTTCTGTTACAGGACGAGCAGTAAACGTTTTCCACTGGCTTTTGTACCATGCAGTAAAATGCAGTGTTGCAGCCTTTTAAAAAAAAACAAAAACATTTCATCTGTGGCACTTTGAAATAACAGGCCAGATGAAATGTGGAGTAAAGTGGGTATGCTATTTTGACAGCAGAGCGAAAACACATGAAATTAACTAATTTAAATTAAAGGTGCGGGAGGTGATAGAGTGATGTGGGTGGAAATGTGTAGGTAGTGGTTTCTGATGAAGGATGAACCTGTTTGAAGGCTTGCGTGAGAGAGATTGTGTGTCGGAAACCATCTTGCATGCACAGTTTCACAAGAACTCACAAGAGGTACATGGCTTTGTAGCTCTTGAGAGACAAAAGCTAGATTTATGTATATTTAAAGTGCACTTACACCACTATGTTTTCAATGAAATGGTTTTACTACGCGTCTTGTTTACTGCTTAAAAGGAAGTTCTGGTGTTTTTAAACCCTGGTCTGTATTTTTACAAGTTTTGGGGGTCAAAAAGACTAACACTCATCAAATGTAGTAGAACTGGGCCAGTAGATCCCCTCAGCTGGCAGCAATGGCTGCAAGTAATCCTTTGGGGCAAAAAGTGCTTGTTTTTGTCAGCGACAGGCTCAGATTGTTAAGTGAAGTGTCTCTGTAGGGAACCTTTCCATAATGTCGTCAGTACTAGTGTCAGTAATAGTCATCAAGATCAGACAAAAAAAAATTTAAAATAGGGCCCAGGCTTAAAAATACTGGAGTTTCCATTTAAGTGTGTGCAATTTCTGCGACTACAGCCATGAAGGATATTTTCAAGCCAGTCTTCTGGCTTTACCTTGAGAATTGTAGTTTAGAGACATGAATTGTCTCTAGTGTGTAAGTAGAAGAAAAGGATGGATCGTTTGGCCCTCACTGGTTGACCTTTTCCTTCTGACCTCTTCAGGCAGGGCCAGTAATGTGCTTCAGAAGGTGGACGTTCGCCTGGTCAGCGAGGAAGCCTGTGTTCGCTCCTACGGCCACCAGGTCACTCCCAGAATGCTTTGCGCCGGTTACCGGAGTGGAGACAAAGACGCCTGTCAGGTACAGATAAACACATACGTACAAAACCAGAAGATACAATGCTCTTTTGTCAATTTGTTTGAAATTAAAGGTGGACTATCGTTAACAAAAGGAGTAAATTATTATGTGAAATAATGACGCAACCCACAGAGTGAGTTGCTCACCAAATGTAAGTGAATCCTTACATTTGGTGAGTGGACAGAAACTATTCCAAATGCTAATGTTGCTTTATGTCTGCTGGAAGTGTAAAAAAAGCCATTGCTTGCTGACACTTTACAGCAGAGCTAGAGCTGCGCTGCCCCCAAGTGGCAGAACACATTAAATTTGAGTTTGTACTGTATGTTTTGGGTAGTATCACCCAGACATGGTGTACGTAGTCTCTCTCTTTCTGACTGGATGTACACCTAACAGAAGGAACAAAACTGGAATAAAAAGTGGAAAAATCTCATGTCTGCCAAACACACCCTGCTAGCTGTTGCTAGCATGAACAGTGTAATGAGTTTCAAAATCCAGACATCCAAGCAACGAGTGATATCATAGTTGACTCACTGGTATTGATCAACCGCCTTGTCAATTACTAGGGTTATTTTGAGCTGTAGAGACATTAAAATCTCACCCCCTGCCCTTTTAATATTGCCTGTCTCTGTCAGGGAGACTCGGGTGGTCCCTTGGTTTGCCAGGAGCCGACTGGTCGCTGGTTCCTGGCCGGGGTGGTGAGCTGGGGCAAAGGCTGCGGGCGCCCTGACTACTACGGCGTTTACACCCGCATCACCAGGCTCACTGGCTGGATCAAGAAGGTCATCAGCAGTCCCTGATCTTCATCATCCTTACATCAATATCCTCATACCCTGAAGCCGGCTGCAAAGGAAAACATAATCCACATGAGGATAAAAAGTGCTGGAAGATGATTTGCTTCTCAGCTAAGTAGCAAGGTGGTAAAGTGTGAAAGCGTGCTTTATTCTAAAGCAATTATATAACAAAGCTAATAATAATCAGCCTTATTTATGTGGCACCTTTCAGGAGTGATATTATAAAGTGTTCCTCCAGCATGCAGTAAAAAGAAACCAAAATAGTTCAAATAAAATTAAATATTAGTACATATGGTAATAGGGCTCAAATAAAATAGTGATTAAGAAAAGCTCAGTTTTCAGAAGTGATTGAAATGTAATAATAGAGCACAATGAAATCAGTTTGACTTGACTGTAATCCCTTGTTTGATGTTTTAATCTTTTATATTTTAAAGATATTGAGCATGTTTCCCCCATAATAAAACACCCTTTTTTTTTGCAATCAAGTTTGCAATATACTGTGTTTGTTTGCATGTTTGGCTGGAAGTTAATAGAAAATGCAGCCGTGCTAGCGCCTGTCTCGGGCTGCACATAGGCAGAGCGTTGCTTGGAGCTAAATGCTAACGACGGCGTGCTGACATGTTCAACATGACAGTGTCAGCATGCTCATGTTTAGCAGGTATAATGTTTGCCATGTTTAACGTCTTAGTTTAGGGTGTTAGCTTAGCATGAAAACGGTAGCAAAAATTAGCACTAAACACAACTGAGGCTGGTCACAGGTCATAAACAGAAGTGTTTACCGAATTCATCCTGTGGGGAACGTGAACATCTGTTCCAAACTTCATGGCAACCCATCCAACAGCTGATGAGACATTTCACTAAACCACAAATGTTTCTCAGTGGTGCTGGAGAAAAGGTCAGGGGAATCGCCAAAGTTATTAGGATTCATCATCTGGGGACAATGAATGTCTGTACAAATGTCTCAGCAATCCATCTAAAAGTTGTTGAGTGGTGATTAGACCAACTGACTCATTGACAGACCAATATTGCCATCCCTACAGCCAAAACTACTCCTTGTACGCAGTGTATGGGGCTCCCTCTTGTGGAAATACATGCAACTGCAGCCGAGGGCCACGACTTTGGCATCTGATTTCATGAGCTACTGTTTGCAGGTGTAAGTTCAACGTTCTCTTTCACAAGCAGCTTTTGAGAATATTAGCTGTTATTTTCAACTATGAATCAACGTGTCCAAGAAGAGGCCATTTTTCTTTTCAGCTGATTATATTATCAACAACAACAACAACAACTCTCTCAAGGGGACTGGGCGCAGGTGCCGGAGCTTGGCATCCCTCCCTGCGGCGGGATGCTCATGAGTCATTGTAAATAAAACTGGAACGGAGGGCGTTGGAAATTGGATTTGATTTTGCTAAATAGTAGACGAGCAAGGTCCTCAGGAGATGAAGAAACACGTACTGTATGTATAGATCTATCTGTCTATCCATCATGACTCTCTCTTTCCATCTCTCCCTCCCAATTCCCCTCTCTGTCTCATTAACTCCCCCCTTTCTCTCTCTCCCGCTCATCTTTTTCACTCTGGAAATGAGCCCTAATCCTCGGGGGATGTTTCAATATTTGGAAGTTCCCATTTTCAATGTAATTGGTATTTTATTAGGCTGTAAACCATAATGACAGTTCTGCTCCACGAGGCATAACAACAGTGTTCAAACTGGCCTGTGGGGGCCACAGAAACCATCCATCACAGCAGTTGCCTACACAGCAATGTTTAACGCTTATAAATGACCTTCACCATTTTCTGTGGCGCGTGTTTTATTGGACATTTTGACATTTCGATTCTAAAATAGCAGATACATTTCTTAAACATTCAAAGGATTTATTCAGCGTAATTTGTCCAGTGATATTTATAAACGACATCCAATTACAGGATTTCTGGGTCTTGAAGTTTTCAAGCTGTTCCCTTTGGCCACCATTAGGGGGTGCCATTGATCACAAACAGCATGTGCATAGATTAATGGGCAAGAAGATAAAGGTTTTATGATGACAAGGGTTATATCAATTGTCATTTGCTGCCAAAGATTACATGTTGTGGGGATGACCCAGATGGGACTTGAACCCACAATCCCCAGCTCCGGAGGCTGATGCCTTATCCATTAGGCCACTGGGCCACTGAAGGAAGAACAGAAGAAATTCAAAATGTCCCATGTTGATGAAAGCAATGAGAACTGTTTTTTGTGGTTTTCGCCTATGATTCAGTGCTTTGTTTTAAGGATGCTGAGTCCACCAAACCGGGCCACTGAGCTAAAGTTGTAGCATGTATTTAAAAACAAAAAAACCAGACATTCTCTGCCTCCCAGACTCAAGCAATTCCCCAGAGGTAAATCTGGTGTCTGTTTACCCACAGAAAAACACGATGCTCTTCATAAAATGTGTCGCTATCAACTGTGCACGACCCTAAATGTTGTTTCCCTTCGAGGTGAAAGGAAACGGTGCAGCGTCTCGGTTTGTTTTCCTGCATAATGAGCTGTCTGCCGCTCGGCCTCGGAGGAGTTGAGGGCTTACAGGTAACTGATGGACAACAGTGCGGAGGAGAGTGCCAGACGCAAGATGCATGCACGATTGGGTTAAGTGAGGTGGCCTGCAGCTCCCTTAACCTCGTACTCTTCAGCCAGTTAATGAATCATGTGGCCAGACAATTCAGCATTCCATCCATATGTTACCGTGGATCAACTTACCGAGCTATCTGTGTATTTATCACGGAAGTAGAAGCACATAAGTGAGTGCAGTCCAAAGTAGAGGAGTGGTTACCAAAATCATGCAGAGGAGCGAGCCAGAAGGAAAAGGCCGGCAGACTTGGCGTAGGATGTTGATTAAATTATGGACATCGGCCATCATGCTGCTCTTATGTTTTGCGTTGCCTATGAAAACAGTTAGGAAGGCAGATGGAGCTGATTTCATTCCAGCCAAACAGAACAGCATAATGTATGCCTTGTCTTTATTCAAATTAGATGCTGACCACAATATTGACATTTGGCAGGAATTAACATGCGACACTTACACAGCACTATCCACATAAAAACTGGGGAATACATTTTTAGGAATCTAGAGCCCCCTATTCCAGAGCTATATTTCCTAAAATGTCCAAAACAAGGAAGAACAAAACTCACACCCTGCAGGGGGGGGATTTTTGCTTAGGATTTCACAAGATTTAATTGTTTTGTTAATACAGCCAGATGCTGTTACAGAACAAGCAGCAAAAATCAAAATGAAGGAGAAAATGCCAAAAATGAGATCAGAGCTTGCAATAGATGCCAGCAATGGACAGAACCAATCTCCATGCATTGTTTTTGAGATTTTTATTACTCTGGTCTAAAAAAAAAAAAACCAAAGTTGACGAATACTTGGAAGCTTTGAATGGCTGGAATCAACTTAACTGTTGCTTGTGACCAAAAAATGATATCAGTAGGGAAAACAAGGGAGAGCGGAGGAGCGATTGCCAGCTGAAGCCGATGAAGATTGTCAAAAACAAGCTGTCTGGACTCACTAGATGTTTCTCAGGTCACTGAGATACAAGTATGTGGGAAATTAATATAGAAGAGGAGACTTACTGGTTGAAGCATTTCAGTATTCCGTCATGCATCAAATGGGGAATGTTGCAACAAATTCTGCCCTTCACATGTTTGTAAGTATACACAACACACAATGCACTACAGTACAACCCAGGTGGGACTTGAACCCACAATCCCCAGCTCCGGAGGCTGATGCCTTATCCATTAGGCCACTGGGCCTCTGTACAGCCATTAATAGGATCAGCTAATCCACAGAGCTTGGGGGACAGAAATGGTTATCAATTATGCTGCTCTTTAATTTGAATTTGGATCTGAGAATGAGGTTTATGGTTTACCCTTGTAGCCTAAAAAAAAAAAATCTTGCAAATGCAACATTTCTGCCATGTAGAAAAAGCACCTAAATAGGACACTAAGAGCTGAAATCAGCTTCGCTGAAGGGGCAGGGACCCTCCATCACTGATGCTTGGCCAAACGATAATAAAAGCCTTCCAGGAGAGACCGTCTAGAAATCTAGGCTGTTAACCCCACATCTAAATGATTGAAATTGAAATCAAAAGGCTGGATTTATTTAAAGCTATACACTCGATAGCTGTGTAGCATGACTGTTTGAATGCATCGCGCACTGTGTCTGAATCACAGCAGCCGGGAAGGGGATGACTGGGTGCTAACTTCAAATCTGTACTGAGAATAAACCTCTTACAATGACCCCCCCCCTCTTCCATGGAATTGATCCTGGGTCGAGATTCAGATATTTAGGCCAAGTATGAAAACGCCCTGAGATGGTATTAAAGTGTTCAGCCTCTCTGACCTCGAAACATCAAGTAGGTCTCACTCACTGGTTGACGTTTTACGTTACGCAACTGAACAGCCATATCTAGCTCTTCACAGCTGGCCAGAGTGCACAAACACGCGCTTGAGTAGCTTGAAATCTGAAATGTTAATAATCTGTTTGCACGAGTGAACATTCCCACAAATTTCTCACCCACGCTCAGTGAAACGTCCAGTGTGTGAACAGTGTGCTGACCTCGACTGGGTCAATATATGAGTGTGTGTGTGTGTGTGGGGGGGGGGGGGGGGGGTTATATCTGGCAAGTTTTGAGATGTTCAGAAACTTACTGTCATAG